>JAOEGS010102649.1:0-11389 GCA_025447755.1 Corythornis vintsioides
GCAGTTGGTTATTCCTGGGGCAGTTGGTTATTCCTGGGGCAGTTGGTTATTCCTGGGGCAGTTGGTTATTCCTGGGGCAGTTGGTTATTCCTGGGGTTGTTGGTTATTCCTGGGGTCGTTGGTTATTCCTGGGGTGGCTGGTTATTCCTGGGATGATGGGTTGCTTACCAGGGTCATTTTTACTGTGCCAGTGGGTTATTCCTGGGATGGCTGGTTATTATTGGGCTGGTTGGTTATTACCAGGGTGGTTGATTATTCCTGGGGTGGCTGGTTATTACTGGGCTGGTTGGTTATTACCAGGGTGGTTGATTATTCCTGGGGTGGTTGGTTATTACCGGGCTGGTTGGTTATTACCAGGGTGGTTGGTTATTACTTGGGTGGTTGGTTATTCTTGGGAATGTTGGGTGATGACCAGGGCAGCTCTGGATTCACAAACATCCCACCTGGCAGGTGCAGACACCCGTGTCCCCATGTGGAGAGAAGCCAGTGCTGGGCCATGAGCAACTCCACAGCCCCAACAGCCCCTGGCACAGCAGGGGACTCTCTGGTGGGCTACATCCTGGGACCCTTCCTCCTCCTCACCCTCCTTGGCACCCTCCTGGCCGTGGTGAGTAGGTGAGCGGGTGGTCGGGAAGAGCTGGGGAAGAGCCCAAAAACAGCATCATGAGCCTCACACCTTCCCCTGCTCCCCTTGCAGGTGATGTACGTCCAGAAGAAGCGGAGGTGAGTGTGCTGGGAATGTGGGGCTGGGTTTGGAGTGGGACTCAGTGCCCAGCCACTGCCGACATCCCCCTGCCAGGTTTGACCTCCTGCGTCACCGCCTGCTGCCCATGTACAGCTACGACCCAGCTGAGGAGCTGCAGGAGTCTGAGCAGGAGCTGTTGGTGGAGGCAGAGGATGCCCGGGTGGGTGAGAGTGAGGTTTGGGGCCGGGTACTGGTGGGGAGGCTGGGTGGGTCACTCCCTGGCCGTCCATAAGGCTGCTGGGAATTGCTGTTTATTGGGATTTTTTGTGTGAAAAATGAACATGAAGCAGCACTGAGTCCAGGAGCCCCTGGGGGATGTTGGGAGGGAGCCCATGGAACCAGCCTGGCTCAGGCTGTGGGAGCCCAGGGAGGGTTTGGGGAGGGGTTGGTCGTGCATCCCATGCCTGTGAGTCTCGGGGGCTTCTTTACAAGTTTGGGGTGGGTTTGGCACCAACTGGGGTCTGCCCACCACCCCGTGTCCATTCCCAAAGCCTGCTGAGGGCACTGCTGTCTGTTGCAGGTGGTGCCTGGCTGGAGGGGGTCCTCACCCCATCGGCCCCCATGCAGGGACTGGATGGCCTGATACTGCCTGGAGAGCTGGGGCTGAATCCTGCCCACAGGAGGGAAGGGAGGATGGGCACTGGAGCTGCTGCCTTTGCTGAGAAGGGTGATGTGTGCCCACAACGTGGTGATAGCAGCAGGCACTGCACGGGAGCAATCCCACCCTTTGAGCACTGACACTAGTGGGTTATCTCCCATCTCAGTGAGTTCTTTTTGCCATTTTTTTTTTTTATTTTTGGGTTGTTTTGGTTTTTCTTTCGCTGCCCCACCAGCCCCTTTAAAATGTATAAAGTAGGATGGCTGGGGCTGGCACCCTGGCAGGAAAGTAACTGGGCTCCAGGGCTTTGCCAGGTGTGGAGGGCAAGGACACCTGCAGAGGAGCAGCACAGTGGGTGCTGGAGCAAATAAATGTGGGTTTCTGCTTGCAGTCAAGAGCCTCCTGCGTCAGGCAGGGAGGGATTTCAGCAGCATGGATCCTGCTGCACCGTGGGCAAGCCCCATGTTGGTGGGGTCAGCACCATGTGTCCCTGCCCTGGCAGCATTGTGAATCAGTTTGGTATTAAAAAACAAATTTCTGTGCAGTTCTGGACCCCTCACTCCCAGAGGGACATGGAGGGGTTGGAGCGTGGGCAATGGAGCTGGGGAAGGGGCTGGAGCAGGAGTGTGGGGAGGAGCAGCTGAGGGACCTGGGCTTGTTCAGCCTGGAGAGGAGGAGGCTCAGGGGAAACCTTCTGGCTCTGACAGCTCCTGGCAGGAGGCTGGAGCCAGGGGGTTTGGGTTCTGATCACAAGGAACAAGTGACATATCAAGAGGAACCAGCCATGAGTTGTGCCAGGGGAGGTTTAGGTTGGAGCTGAGTTGAATTTCTTCCTCTCCAAGGTTGTCCAGGGCTGTCCCAGGGCAGGGGTGGAGTCCCTGTGATCCCTGGAGGGGTTTCCAAGCCATGGAGCTGTGGTGCTGAGGGCCAGGGGTCAGTGGTGCCCTGGCAGTGCTGGGTTAATATTTGGACTCAATGATCTGAAAAAGTCTCTTCCAACCAAAATGCTTGTATTCTATGAGAAAAGGGTGTGGAGGACAGGGAGTTGAGGGGTAAGGACAGGGGAGGGCAGCAGGGTTTTGCCTGTTTCTGTCTCCATCAGCAGCTCCCGTCTGTGCCCGCAGAGGATGTCTGGATGCTCCTCACCATCACAGATGTCCCTGCAGAGAAGGTATCATGGGCTTTCCCTGCACTAGGGAAAAAGCTGTTCCCACCCCACTGCTAGGGTCTGCACCCCAGCCAGAATCCAGGGCCAGAGGCATTAAACATCCATAAAATGTTTTATTCAAGTAACTGCAAATAGGAAATCAAAAGGTCGTTAACAGTGGACCATAAAAAAAAAACCAACCCAAAAACAAGCAATCAAAACAAAACCCCCCCAAAAAAACCAAACCAAACAAAAAATAACCCAAACAAAGGAAAAAAAAAAAACAAAAAACCCACAACAAACCAACAACCAAAACCACCAAACCCCAGATTCTTCCCCCCCCAGGGCTGCCCTCCAGTCCCACTGCAGCAGTTGTGTAGGGGCCAGTGCAGCGAGGGGAGCACCCCCTGGTCCCCCCACCCCACTGCCCTGCCAGCCTGGATCCCTTGAAGCATCAGAGCAAACTAGACCTTAAAAAGAACCATTTAAAAAACCCAAACAAGCCCGAAATGTCCCCAGCCACACCCCTAAGAAGGAAACACCGAGCCAACAATGCCCCAGCAGCAGCACGTCAGTGAGTTCAGAGAGTGGAACTTAAATATCCAGAGGTAGTTGTGAATGAAAGGAAAACAAAACAAAACTAAAGTACTTAAAAAAATATATATACCAGAACCTAGGAGGAAAGGGCTGCCCCAAGCTGGCCCCACTCAGGCACCCCTGGGGATGGGCACTGAGCCCCAGCATCACCTGGGATCTGCTTTCCCATGCACAGTGCAGTCCCCCGGGACTTGGGGGGTACAAGGTGGGGTTTGCCCGGGGTAGCAGCATGTCAGAGTGAAGGTCTAATGGATTTGGGGGTCTCCCCTTTGCTGTCCCCCCTCTCTCTTCCCTGCAGAGGCAAAGCCTGGTGCTGGGGGGGGGGGGGTGCAACCAGCACCTGCTTTGGATGGGTGAGATCACTGCACTGGGGGGGACACACACACAACTCCAGCTTTCTGCCAAGCACCCCCTTTGTCAGTGGGGCTGCCCCAAAACCCAATGCTGGGGGAGAGGAGGGGAGCCAAGGTGGGTGCCCCACACCCTGGGGGGCTGTGGGGGCTGCCCGGGTTGGGCTGTTTTCCAGTGCTGCCAGTGTCTGAGGGTGAGGAAGGAGCGGAGGAAGGAGGAGGAAAAAGCCAGGGTGGCATCAGTGGGTTTCTCCCCATCCCTCTCCCCGCTGGCCACTGAGGCCATGGGACCAGCAGGTGATGAGGTAGCTCTGGTTGGGGAGGTTTCACTGCTCTTCCTCAGATGACTCCTGGGAAATGTTCACCTCCTCTTCATCCTGCTGCTGCGTGGCAAGGGAGCGTAGTCAGGGAGTGGCAGGGGCTGCAGCACCCTCCTCACATCATCCCTGGATGCAGGGCTGACCAGGCACATCCCATCCCATGTGCAAAGAGGGAAACTGATGCCCCAGCACCCTCTTGGGTTTGGAGATTGGCCTTTGCTCCAGGTTTAACTGTTAAACTCCAGGTAAGAATCCCCAAACTGGGGGAGCTCTGCACCCTGGGCATGTGGCAGGAGACTGAGGTCCCCAGTGCCACTGGACAGGGGGTGTCTGTGTCCAGCCCTGCATGTTGGTGTGGGTGGGTGAACATGAGCATGGTGGTCCCACAAGCAGTGGTGAGTCAGGGCTGAGTGTGCAGCTGACTCAGGACCAGCCCCTGCTTCTTCCAGCTTTATTCCCAAAAAGCCACTGTGGCCAGCAGCTGGCAAAGCAGGACACAGTGTCCCTAACATGGCCCTGCTGATGTGGGACAGGCTTGGTCCCACCTCACTGAACCAGCTCCCCACCCTGGGGTCCCCAGAACGTCCCCTGGTGCTGTGAAGCTGGTGCAGGGCACCCACAGGATGTGCCCCCTTGGTTCTCAGACCTGGCTGGTCTATCCCCTCACCCTCCAGAAGGAATTTAAGTGGGAAAAGGCACAAAGCCCCATGTGGGGCAGAGCAGCTGCACCCTGAGGATGCTCTTAAGTGAATGTCCCAGAGCCTGGTGGCAGCTCCTGGGCACAGGAATGTGGCCCAGGGGCTGGGGACAGTGGGATGCACCTGCCAAAGAAAGGAGATGAAACCTCCTTCCAGCTCTCCAGGGGCTGCTGCCTGAGCTCCCACTGAGCTGGGGGGGGGGGGGGGGGTGAGAAATGAAATGGAGAGGAGGAAAGCACAAAATAGGAGGGTGGCTGAAGGACATGGGAGGGGCTGGGAGTGCTGCACATGTAGGCTGAAGGAATGCCATGCTGGTGACAGTGGGCAGCCAGACAGGCATGTGCCAGTGTGCCAGCTGCCTCCTGGCTCAGTGCTCAGGGCACAGCCAGAGTTGGAGCCCACCCTGTGCCCTCTTTTTCCTCCCTGCTCTGCTCTCTTCCAGCCTGGCAGCATCTATCCCACCCTTCCAGGGCTGCCATACTCCCAGAGGGCCCAGCACCCTGCCAGCATGGAGGAGGAAGGGACAAAAAAACCCACTCACTGATTTTTTGGGTCGGCCTCGAGGTTTTCTCCCTGGTGTGACTGCAGCTTTCTGAGGAGAAGAAAAAAAAAAAACCAAGACATTTTATTCAGGTTGGGGCCACCTCATCCCTGGGATGCCTCTAGGGTGGGGGATGTGTTTGCTTTTTTCTCCCACCCACAACTGCAGAATTCATCACCCCAGTGGCATCTCCTGGCCCGTTGCACCCAGATGGCCTTGGGGCCACAGCCAGGGCCCCCCATCCCCCTCCCTCACCACTGGTTTCCAGTACCAGGACTGTCCCAGGCTGGTGACTCATGAGGTGGGTGCAGGATGTGAGTCGTGTGTTTTTGCAAACAAGTTGCTGGTGGGTGTCCATGTGCTGACACACACCCCACCCCCTGCTCCCCTCCCACCTTCCTGGGGGTCACTGAGGAGGGTCACCCCCTCCCAGGGGAAGATTTGCCCCTCAACTGTCAATAATTGAGCTCAAAAGGGACCTGTTGGCCCAACACCAGCTCAGCCAGAGCAACGCCCCCCCATCCCCAGCAACCTACCCTGCCTTTTGGGGTGGCCTTGTTTTTACTGCCCTTTGGCCGTCCACGGGGTCTCTTGGGAGTTGGGGCCTCACTGGGCTCCTGCTGAGAGAGAAAAGGAGGGGTCACTGCAGATTGGGGGTGCCCAGGGAGGGCTGTGTGCCCAGGGTGGCTCCTGATTACACCAGTGCACCCCCAAGATGCTCCAGGCTAGGAGCCCCATTCTCCCCAGCAGACCCCACTGGGGCAGAAATGCTCTTGCATGTGATACTGGGAACACTGGTTGCACTGGGATCAGTGGTCAGGTGCCAGGCACAGACTCAGGCACGTCCTCCAGCCAGGCAAGTACGTGACCCATCCTGCCTCAGCTTTAATCTCTCAGCTTAGCTGGATGCTTCCTGCTGCTTGCCCAGCCCTGGACCCCAACCTGCTGCTGGTGCTGCTGCCTGGCAAAGTGTCAGAGAATTGCCAAACCACCTTTTGTGCCAGCAAATGATGGGCACAAACCCCACCCATTGCTGTAGAGGGGGCTGGGGTGGGGGTTGGTTTGGCACTAGGAAGGTTCCAGCAGCAACTTATCCCTCTGAGCAGCTTTTGCTAATGGGGCTTTAATTAGCTGTCTGCAAAAGCAGGTTCAACTGGGGAGGCTCTGAGCCCTTCCCTGGCTCTGGAGGAGTCCTGGGGTGTTGTGGGGAGGGTTCCAAATGGAGCAGTGCTGGCTGCACCGTGGGCACCCCCATCCCTTCTCAGAGGATGCTGCTAGGGGGTGAACTGGGGGTGTTTTCATCGCCTCGTACCCTGCAGGTACCCCCCAGAGGGCATTGGTATGGGCAGAGCTGCCCAGTGACCTCTTGTACCTGTGGCTTCTTCCTGGGTCGTCCCCTGCCCCTCTTCTCTGACACGTCCTTCTCCCCCTTGGAAGCCAGGGGCTGGCTGGATTTGGCACCGGATTCGCTCATCGTCCTTCCAGCAGAGGTGAGGAGGAGGAGTGGGGAAGGAGAAGGAAGGTTGGTCAGCAAGGGGTGGCCAGGCCAGCTCAGAGTCACTCCCCCAGCCCTCACTCTGGGGCAGGCAGGGGCTGGGGGGGGGCTGCAGAAGAGACTAATGGAGGCTGTGAGGGATGAGTGGAGTTGCCAAAGCCTCCCAAGGAGTCAGCTCGCCCATGCCCATGCCACCCACTCCCCTTGGCAAGGCTGCTTGGCACCCCCAGCTGTGCCCTGTGCAGAGGTGGCCAGGGAGGTGTCAGCACTGGCAGGTGACAAGGACCAGGGTCATCCCTCACCCTTTTAGGATGAAAATTCAGCTGCAATGAGCAGCTTCTGCCCTACTTCAGCCCTTCCCAGAGCCTCACCCACATTGTGCTGCACTCCCAGCATGGAGCTGGGACCAGCCCATGCCTAGGGCACTGCTGGGACTGCCAGGGCCCATGGTGGAGAAACCAAAAGCATCATTCAAAGCTGTTCCTACAAGAGACCCCTGCCTGTATTTATGACACCCACCCCGAGCCCATTCATCAGCACCCAAACGTGGGGTGCAGGGTTTTTCTAGCCCAGAACCAGAGCAGCCTGGGCAGGTTGTGACCCTTCCTCCCACTGTGGCACAGCTGGCACCTGCAAAGCCAGCCCTGCAGCACCCCCCTCCCTCCTGCAAACAGACCTTTGGTCCTGACACGTGTCCTCTCTCACCACCCAGTGCCCTGCACTGATGTCCCAGTGTGTGGAGCCCGGGTCAGTGCCAACACACAGGGATGGAGCAACATGTCTGAGGCTGCAGGGCTGGCCCCTGACCAGCTTCTTGCTCGAGTCCCTAATAACCAGCCCCACATAGTGGCTGCTCCTCTTGCACAAGCTGGGTGAGGCTCTGGGTGTTGACGTCCCCATCTCACCTATCCCCACTCCCAGCCTTCCCCAAGGGTGGGTTTGCAGCTATATTCCTCCTGGGAATGCAACCTGCAGCCTCCCATCAGTTGTTGGGTGAGCAAAATGCCAGGCAGAATTCTGCCCCAAGCCCTGGCATGGCCACCCCTCTGAATTATCCAGTGCCCCAGAGCTAAGTCAGCTCCCAGGGTCCCCAAGCAAGCATTTGGGGAGCAGCAGTTTGGCCAGCCCTTCCCACAGAGCCCATCCCCTTTCCCCAGAAGGAGAAGAGAAGCTCCAGATTGAACCCAGAGTCCTTGAAATCCCAGACATGCTGTCAGCACTGGCATGTTGGAGCAGGATGAGCAGTGGCACAGCACCAGGGGCCTCTGGGCATTGCCACAGGGGTACCAGGGCCCAGGAAGGGTGGTGCAGGCTCCTGCAGCTCTGCTCCTCTCATCTCACCTCAGGGCAAGATGCTGCACTCCCCTGCCCCTGCTTCTGCCACCCTGCCTGGCTTTAGGGACAGGCAGCAGCTGGCACTTATCCTAGGGATGCTGGATTGTGCTTCCCATCTTCCCCTCTCCCCCTTAGTGCTTTGCATGGGCCATAGGGAAAAAAAAAAAACCTGCTTTTCCAGAGCTGTGGGGCTGGTTCCACACTCAGCTGCCAGCCCAGGAGCCAAAAGGATGGGCTCAGGGCTGGAAGGGAGCAGGATTGTTCCCACAGCCATGGTGCTTACTGCCTCCTTGGCCATGCAGATGGGGGGGGATCTGCTCGGGGCACTGGTGGGATATTTCCCAGCAGAACCAGGGCCACAGGAGCAGCATCCCAGTCTCACTGCCCCCATAAGCACAGTGCTTGGAGCTGCCTGGGAGTCTTGGCTAGAAAACTCACAGTGCTGCTTTGAGATGGATGGTGCAACTGCCCCTGGGCCACCCCTCCCTCCAGGGATGGGTCTCTGCTCCCTGTCCTGGGTCTACCCCATGGCTCTGGAGCACAGCAGTCCCCCTGCCCAGCTTCTCCTGCAGGTTGTGTGCCCATCTGTGTGCAAAAACAGAGGCACCCTCCCTACTTCTTCCTCCAGGTTTAATAACACTTAGTTTTCAGCAACTGCTTTGAATCTGGATGGCAACTGGGACAGTGGTGCTGGTGGGAGTGAGGGGCAGCCGGGGTGCTGAGCCTCTTTGTGGCAGCTGGAGTGTGTGCAGGTGAGACCTGCAGCACAAAGAGCTGCTCTCAGACCTTTGAGGCTTTGTAGAAACCACATGTTAACATCCCCTCCCCTCTAGAAGTGACTCACGAGTGCAAAACAACAACAAAAACCACCCTCTGATTCTTTTTTTTTTTTTTTTTTCTAGGAGACAGAAACCATGCTGTTGTGTAAACACCCTGAAAATATTACTCACAGCATCCCAGAACCCTTCAAGGAGTCTCTTAGAAAAAAAATAAAATCAAAGCATGCTTTAGGTTTTGGAAAGCAAAACACCGACTGCCTGACTGACTGGGGTTTGTCAAACTGGGATGGGGTTTTGGTCTCTCTCTAAGTCAACAAGGAAACAGCCTCTGAGCTCTGCTGTACCCTCTCTTGGAGCTGGAAACAGATGGGCCCAGCATGGCCCCCACCCTGCCACTCTTCCCTCTGCCCCACCAGGGATGAGCACAGGCTGTGACTCCAGACAAGGATGCTGAGGGGACCCTCCTTGCTGTGGGGATACCAGTGAGTATGTCCCTTCAAGCCACAAAGTTGGGGGTGCACATCCCACCCATCCCTCAGTCACCTCCCAGGGGTTCCAGAGCTGAAACCACCCCAGGGGGAGCAAGAGCTCCACGGCCTGCTCTGTTGTGAGGAGGAGAAGGATGAGGATGCTCTGGTAGGAGATGGAGGGATGCTGCTCTCTCCCACCCCAGCAGCTTCCCAGCCAGCACTCTTCTTCCCAAGGATGGCCCTGGCTCCGTGCAATGCTCCCTGGCTCTGTGCAATGCTGCCTGGCTGGGTGGTACCTGCCCATCCCCTGGAGCACCCCGAGCCCATGGGATGCTGCCAGGCGCTCAGTGGGAAGCAGCTCTGGCATGGAAGCTGCACAGGAGGGAGGGAGCAGCTGTGTTGCCATGGAGGGAAGGAAGCAGCTGAGGGAGAAACCTTTCCATGCAGGGAGGATTCAGTCAGAGGTGAGGGTAGGAGACTGCTGGGCTCCCCGGGGCAGGGAGGGATACATCTCTGCAAGGGTTGGAGGTGAAGGAGCTACATCTGCCTCTTGATCAGTGGAGCTGGGGAATGAAAAACTCCTCTTTCCATCCCCATGGATGGTGAACTGCCAGGCTCTCCTCCCCCAGAAGCAGCTCCCTCTGTTCCACACCATGAGCTGGGCCATTCTCAGCAGCCACCTCTTGCATAAGCCATGGGTTGGGTTGCAAAAGAGCCAACCTGGCCCGTCGGAGAGATGCTCATCAGTGCCCTGGGCCTGCTCCCACCTTCCCCCACCCACCTGCTCTGCCTTCCACCTCTGTGTGCAAATAACCCCATAAATCCCCAGCTCCTGCCACCTACTCTGAGATTAAACAAACCAGCCCAGGAGAAGCAAGGGGAAGCAAGGAGAAGCAAGGAGAAGCAAGGAGAAGCAAGGCGGTGGCTTAGATGTTTTTTTTAAAAAAAAAAAAAAAAAAAAAAAGGAAGAAAGGAAAAAAAATAAAAAAGAATAAATCTCTTCACGCCCAGGAAATCTCGCCTGATTGCAGCTGGAGAAGGATCCCGGCCGCACCTCCTGGCAGAGGGAGGACGGGAGAGGGGAGGAGGGGGGGAAGAAACAGTGGAGGAGAAGTTGAAGAGCCTGTTCGGCCGGGGTGCGAGGGCTGGGAAAGGATGTGCGCGGCTCCTCATTAGGACAAACCCTTGACGGGGCTGCTTTGCCACCCGCCCCCCACCCCCCAGGCTTGCTATTAAGGCAAGTCCACCCCCCTTCCTTCCTGGGCATGCATAATAAAAGGAAGTGATAAAAGAAAGGAAGGAGGGAGGTGGGGGAGAAAGAAAAGAGGCAGGAAGGGCAACATCACACGCTTTGTGAAACCCCTGTCCTGCGGGGCATAATAAAAGCCCGGGGAGGGGGGGAGCCAGCTCTGTGGAGCATCATCCCCCCACCCCCACCCCCAACCACGCACCCCGGGGAGGAGCTGGGTGCGGGGGCTGGGGAACCCCCGGGCTCTCTGGAGCAGCGTGGGCACCGTGCGGGGGTGCGTGGGGGGGGGAGGGTTTAGCTAAACCCCAGCACTCCCAACTTTGCACCAACTCGTTTGAACCCACCCCCCCCCACGCCTCTCCCCAGCCTTGAACCGAGCGTGGCCTGGCCCCGCGCACCTTGCACCGCACCAGCCCCACGCACCGCTCCTGATCCCACGCACCTTGCGCGGGGTCCAAGCGCGGTCCTGAGCCCGCACACCCTCCAGCGACCCCCCCAGGGCACCCCGGGCATGGGGTGGGGGGGTGCCCAGAGCACCCAGCTACACCCTCCCCCCCCCCCTCCCCCCCCAAAGCTGTGCGGGGTGTTTGCATCATCCCCAAGCGAGTAAGTGGAGGCAAAGTCCCAGGAGCAACGGACACCGGGGATCCCCGCGTGTGTCCCCCCGCAACCCGGCTCAGCCCCGCCAGGTGCATCAGCCTATTAATAGCAATAATTAATAACACGCATTAATAATAGAGGCATTGCAGAGCCGGCCCCGCAACACCCGCGTCCTTGCCAATCCCCAGCAAAGCCGGGGAGCGATCGTGGACCGAATGCGGGGTGGGGGGTGGTGAAAGCAAAGCCTGGACCTCCCCCCCAAACCCCGCAACCCCCCCGCACCCCCTCCCGCAGCAGAAAGAAAAGAAGAAGGCCGGCACTCACTGTCAGCTTGATGTCGGAGCTGGGCGCTGGAGGTGCTGGGATGGTTTTTGAGGGGGGGGGTTGGATTTGTTGTTTTCTTCTGGCCTGTTGTGAAGCGTATGAAACACCCCCCTCCGCCCCCCCCCCCCCCCCCCCCCCCCC
>JAOEGS010102650.1:0-11382 GCA_025447755.1 Corythornis vintsioides
TCAACATCCTTCCTGTAATGAGGGGACCAAAACTGGACACAGTACTCAAGGTGAGGCCTCACCAGTGCCGAGTACAGTACAAGTTCACCCACAAACCTGCCAAAAACTTACATCAGAAGAGATGATGAGGCTTGGCAGGTGTTTACAGAGGCAGATAGAGTGGCACTGCTGAAATGTGGTGACAGAGAAGGGAAAAATCCCTGGTTGTAACCCAAATGGTTGCAATGTGATGTGTTGGGATGTGATGGGATAGAATGGGATGTGGTGGAATGCAATGGGATGGGATAGGAAGGGATGGAGGCTTTAATTGTGCACGTTTTACTTTGAGTATCATGCAGTGTAAAGGAAGCTCTTGATTGACATCCATCGGCCAGCCCTATGGAGAAGAGAGTTCTGGGACTGGGAAGGCATCTGGTGGGGAGAGGTATGAAGGCACTGCATGAAGGTGGCTTGATTTGGGCTGCTGATGCCAGCCCTACTACCAGCAGGCAGGTGGGCAGTGATGGCACAGGGAGAAGCTTGTATTTAGCTGTGGTGGGAAATGAGACCAGTGAGCTGGATGGGAGAATGAGGGCAGGATCTAGGTGTCCCTGGGGAAGGGCAGCAGTGAGCGCTCACCTCTGCAGAGATACATGTGGGGACAGAAGCTGCCTCATGGGAGAGTGATGGCAGGTTTTAAAAGTTGACAACAGATGATGTGATTTTTAAATTTTATTGTTAGGTGAGAGGCTGGTTTTGTTTGCCTTGGGGTCCTGGGCTGGAGCTGGAGCTGGGCATCATGGGGCGGTTGAAGACGCATCCTCACAGGATGGGGACAAGCTTGGCAGGATCATTCCTTTTGGGTTTTGTTTGCGTGTAAAGACATTTCTGCCCACCCTGCAGGAAGCAGAGAGTTCCTGTGGGACAACCCACAAACACTATCTGCTCAGGGCTGCCAGTGCCAGAAGGCCACAGAGGTGTCTCTACATGACAGGCACTGGCATTCCCGATGCAAATCCTCTCTGGAGGGATTTCCAGGGGTAATCCCCTTGCCCACGGGCATTCGGGTCTCAGGGGTCCTTGGTAGAGCCCCTCTTTGGGGCTTCTTCCACCCATGTGCCCCCACTACCTCGTGGCTTTCCAGTCCTCCTCAAGGGATGTGACAGCTTCTCGCAGCAACCATGTGGTGGTCAGCGTCTCCTTTCCACCTGCGTCCACAAAGCACTGCCCCGTGAAGGCAGCAGTGGCATCTGGGGGAAAGTGCTTAGTGGGGATGAGTGGGAATGGTACCCATGTTCTCTGACCACATCCCTCACCCCAGATTCCTCCCATTTGCAGTCATGTTCCCTCTCTAACAGCTATGCACCCACACAACCTAGCTCTTTTGGGCTAGGCAGGTTCTGCATCTCTGCATCCCCTTGCCTTGGTGGGTCCAGACACACCATGGCCAACTTGGGCTGCCTGGCAGGGCTAGGTGAAAAGACACTCAGCAGTCCAGCATTGCCCATTAGCCCCACACTGCCCCGTCACCTCTGCCTCCCTCTGCTCCAATGCACCAAAGCGTCATACATCAGACTTCCCATCAGAGGAGAAATCATGCTGATCACCTGCACAGCTTCCAGTGCCCCCATGGTGTCATTCCCAGGTGTCCCACCACTTACTGGAGAACTTGTCCCAGTGCACAGTGAAGCCAAAAGTAGACCTGCCCCCCTCGCCAGGTTGCTGTTGGGCACCCTTCAGGGGGGAGATGCGGGTGCAGTTGCCAGCCAGGGAGACGCGTGTGAGATATTTCCCCTGGAAGTTGCCGTCGTTCCCCACAGCCGAGATCTCCATCAGCGAGTCCTGCTCATTCCTCCACAGCCCTCTGAGCTGGCACTGAAGGGACACAGCCACAGGTCCTCTATCCCCAGGTACGGTGTGGATGGGGACCCCATCCTTCCATCCCCACCACCGTCCCATGGCCAGAGCCACAAGCCCTGCTGTTAGTGTGACATCAGGGCACAGCTCTGCCTGTCTCCACTCTGGGAGATGCTCCCCGAGGAGCTGCTGGCTGCTGAGCAAATGGTGAAGCAAGGCCAGCACATCCCAGCTCGCCAGCATGAATGGTACACCCAGACACAGACCCCATGAGAGAGGATGCCCCATGGGAGGGGTGCCCCATGAATGGTGTTTCAGACACATATCCTTCAGGAGGGGATGCCCCATGCATGGTTCTCCCAGGCACAGACCCCATGGGAGGGTATGTCCTATGCATGGTACTCCTGTGGGAGCAGAGCTTTGTGGAAATGAGATCAGGTATCTGGAAGTGACCCAGAGACACCCTGCCCATTGATGGACTAGGAGCTTGCAATGTTCTCCTGCTTGTTCTGGCCTAAAATGACATTTAGGACCCCCTGGCTGCCCAAACAGCACCCCAGTGCCATTTCTGCCCCATCCACATCCCCACCCATCCCCATACCTTCCTCTCTGCAGGGCTGACACTTGTCACCAGTGCCAAGGCAAGGACCAGGGCAAATGCGCTGCTCCACATGGCTCCCCAAGGGGCTGTGAAGCTCCCAACACCACTCCCTCCTGGCCCTGCTCCCTGGTTCTCTTTATAGGGTGTAACCAGAGCCCCACAGCACTGGGATGGCAGCAGCAGGGAGGGTGGGCAGGTGGCAAGGTGCCTGGGACAGGACAGGCGAGATGAAGAGGTCAGTGTGACCTGGGCAGTGCTTCAGGAAGGTGGGAACATCACAGATGGGCAGAGAGGTGGGGACATGGGGACGGTCTGTACATCCACTACCCAAGAGGCTCTGTCAGCCCATTCCTTGTTCTGTGACAGGGTCCTCGGGCTGGGCACAGCCCGGCACTGTCCCACTGCCAGCCTCCCAATGCTGCCATCCAAAGACCGTGCTGCATCAGCACAGCCCGGTCAGCTGTTGCACGGCAGGGTGGTGTGTCTGCCCTCAGGACTTATCCTCGCGGCTCTCCCCTGCTGACTAACAGATTGCTGCTGCTTTTTCTCAGCTGATTGTGCTGCTGGCTGTGCTGGGCTTTGCCTGGCTCTGGCAGCTCTGCCTGTTACTGCCGTGGGACCTCTTGGGCACCCTGGTATTACTGTCTCTTGTCATTGCAGAAGGGCTTTCCTGGTTGATAGGTAGACACTAAAATCTACTTGTCCCCATTCTCATGCCATTCATAGAGTATGCCCTGTGCATGGTGCCCCCACACACCAACCCCATGGGAGATAATGCCTCCTGTGTGGTCCTTCGTGACTGAGCAGGGTGCAACTCCAGGGCAGAGCCCCATCTGACCCATTCCCAAGGGGTTCCTCAAGGTATGAGACTGTACTGAGGATGTCCAGGTTGCCACAGATCCTGGGCCTGCCTGGCTCAGGGTCAGGAACCCCTCTGGCCATGTCCAGCACCAGGAATGAGCATCACTTGCTTTGCAGATCCTCCGGAGACACATTTGTTCTTTCCTTGAAGACACCAGGAGGGCTAATCTCCACCCTGGAGAACAGCATCTGGCAATGCCCTGTGCAAATTGCACTTAGTTTTTGGTTAAAAAAAATGGAGTAGGTGTCTTCAGCTCTCATTCCAGGAACTTACACCAGATGCCCTTGGGTCCTGGCATCATTCTCACTTGCTGGCTGCCCAGCTGGGTTGCAGCACCAGCACCCAGCCTCAGGCCTCAGTGCTCCCCCTGGAGCTCCATGGGTGCAGCCCCAGCACACAGCAGGGATGGAGAGGTTCCCCACAGCCCTGCTCTGCTTACCCATTGGCTTCCTAGTCATCCTCAAGGCTGTCAACTTCATCTTGAGTGATCCAAGTGGCCCTCATTATTTCTTTGCTGTCCTCATCCACAGAGCACAGCCCATGGAGGCTGTGGTGGAGTCTGTGACTAGTGAAGGGGTGGGATGTGGGAAAGGGTGCTGGAGTGAGGCTTTCCCCCTTAGGCAGGCAGCTTACTAGTTTGTGAGTGGGAAAGGCTGCTTTCAGGTAGGTGATGTTTCCCTTCCGAGCCCACTGTCCTGCTGGGACCAGGAGCATGTCACTAGACAGGTGTGGGACACACAGCCCATTGGGGGATGAGCCCAGCTGAACTCCATCCAACTCTGCCTCAGCCCTGGGCATCCCTAGCTGGATGCCAGGCATTGCCTGTGCAGACACCTGAACTGACCAGCCATAGAGTCCTGGAGTGACCTGGGAAGGCTCTGGTTCCATCTGCTTAGGTGAGACAAGAGCTGGAGTGAGACAGGTGTTGGGCACTGAGATGTTCGGTGTTGAGACATTTCTGAACAGTCTTTGCAGAAATGGTTGCACAGGACAGTCTTCTGCTGGTAGTTAAGCCACGTAACTGCTGGAGGACCCCTGCAATTCAGACTCCATTCTGCCCATGACCAATTGTTTGAGGGACCTGATTCTCTACAGAGCATTACCTCATGCTAAGGTGCTAGAAATTTAAAATTTGTTTTTTGTTTGGTTTTTTTGTTTGTTTGTTTTTTGTGTGTGGGTTTTTTGTTTTTTTTTGTTTGTTTGTTTGTTTGTTGTTTTTTTGTTGTTTTTTTTTAACAAATGCACTACATGTGTGCACTTCTCCAACACAGACAAGGCAGAAGCAGGACCACAAGGAGATTCCTGCCTCCCCCAGTTCCCAGAGCCCCTGAAGACATTCACAGGCTGTGAATAACCATGACCAGATCTTGCCACAGGGGAGCAACAGCTGGTGTTCCTCTCCAAGAGAACTCTACAGTGGGCCTGAAAGAGTGCCCTGGCTATGCCAATGAGCCTGAGTGGGGAGGGAGAAAATAGTACCAGGTTTGGACTCCGAGAGACAGGACAGTCATGAACTTTGGGCAAAGCCCCATGAGCAACTCGCATCTGGGGAAAACCCAGTACTGATGAATGCCCAATGCCCACAGGGAACCATCCTCCCCAAGTACCTATGGGTGTCTCAGCACACCATGTTCTGTCACCTGCCACTCCAGACTGAAATGCTGGATGTGTCATAGCCTTGTTGGGGGCCCTGAGCTAGGGACTGGTCTCACAAACAGCTCTGACAGCCCCTGCAAGCTGCATGTCTTACCTGCAGGGCTTTGCAGACTACTCAAACCGTGGTCAGCATAGCCACCTTAGCAGTGCCCTGGGACTGCTTTAAGTCCTGGGGAATCCTGCCTGGAAAAATGGTGACACCAAGGCAATGATAAAGTCAGGAGAAAACCTGTGCTTAGGCTGCAGGCTTAGCAGGACACTCCACCTCTGAGCTGCCATGCTTTGGGGTGACAGCAAAATCCTGTGGTTCTTCAGCAGGGGAACAGTGTGAGGTGTCATCCTCTCCAACCCACTCCTGCCTTTAGGCTGCTCGAAGCCCAGAAGGGTGCCAGTGTGAGGCATACAGCTCCTTCCCACATTATTTTGGGACTGAACAACTTGAAGACCAAGTTTTGGATTCAGACCTGGACTGAGTTTCCTGGAAACCACTTGTTTCCTTTCAGAAAGGTGACTCAATTAGCACCAGCCTTGTCCATGACAGTACATCACACAATCCACCAGGCAGGGGCTTGGGGTGTGATTTGCTGGGTGACTGCTTTCTGGTAAATCACACACACTTCTCTAGGAAGAGTTTGGAAGCTGGATCTGCTGTACCTACCAGTGCTATGCTGCTGGTACAGAGCTGCCCTCACCACTTGTGTGGAGTATGGACCCAGATGAGACCTGATACCTGTCTGCCCAAGGGCTGCCCTGGAACTGGGGCCTCCCTGATATTATTTGGGGAACAGAAGGTCCTCCCTAACCTTATTCTCACATCACAATCATAGAGGGAAGTAGGAAAGAAACAGTGCTGGACCATACTTGGTACCAAAGGGTCGTTTTGGGGATGCACCATCCCACTTGGGCTGGAAAAGGTTGCTTGCTTAATGCCAGTCTCTTCCAACAGAAAGATTCACCCTGCACCCACCACAGGGCTTTAGCCCAACTTCCCCAGGACATGCCCACAGACTGCACAAATTTGGTTTTAATGTAAAGTCATAACAGGGTATCAGAATCACTGCTGGAAATGAGTTTTCTGAAGTTTGGAAAAAATGAATCTGTCATTTCTGTTCCTTTGTCAGGTGTGGCTTCAGTCTTTTTCTACTTCTTCTGGGTCATGTCATATTGCTCTCCATGGGATCATATTTCTGGGTGGTTTATTCAAAGACCTTTTTGCAGCATTATCCCAAAAGCTTGTCTCACTCATGCTGTCTTGTTCACACCAGTGAGATGCAAAGTTGACTACAGCACCCACAATGCCAGCAAAGCCAAAGTGGCTTTGGATGGCTTGTAACTTTTTAAAGACAGTCCACCAACACACATTCCCAAGTTACTGCTTGTGTGTGGCCACTCTTGTCAACTGTGCTAATTGATTTTCATTTATTTATGTATGTATTTATTTAATTCTTTCCTTCCTACTTGTTTCTTCCTTCTTCTACTGGGTGTAGACTGGAGAACAATTGTATGTGCATCAGATTCACTTCAGCCAAGGGAACTGGATCCTACTAAAGCAGTCCTGAAGGGCACAACAGAAATTTCCTGTCAGTGTCAAGGAAGCTTCAGAAGCTTCCAGCCCCAGGCTCCCAGGTCATCATTCTCTTCTCCCTGCTGGAGATTTCTGCACCTTCCTGTCTCCCACTTAAAAAATCATCTGTGTTCTTTCCTGAGAGAGATTGAATATACAGCTGTTTCCTACTCCTGTTTGTGATTTCAGATGCTTACAAAACAAAAATATGTCTATTCAGGATGTGAAACAATCTGGTGCACCATTTCACAACATCTTAAGATGCTTGTTTCAGGATGTTCTAGTGACTTGTTGAAGTAGAGCACAGTGCTCTGTTTTACTTGTTCTAACATTTATTTGAATTGTAAAAGGAGCTCAACAGCTGCAAACCTAAATGTATGCACAGACTATAACATCTTTGTCATCCTTTGAGAATTATGAATGCACTAGTAATGATTCCATCAACCCATAAATGTTGTTACCTGGGCTGTTTTAATCAAATTTGACCAAATACCTAAAGGCAACTCAGTTTCACATACTTATTTTCACATATGAATGTGAATACACACCATGACCATGACACTTCCCTTTGCCACAAAGTAAATAACTTTCAAATGTGTCAACGTTTTCCTAGTCCCTTGAGGGTTTTAAGGCTTCAGTCCATAAGCAATCAGCTGAGCTGCAGCTCCTTGAGATATCTTATTTTGCCACTCTCCTATCTTCTGTTGATTCTGGAGTTGTTAATGCCTGCCAGCCTTAAAAATTAGAGAAATTTCAAAATGGACTGTAAAAACTGAGGGATTTAAAGTTGAAACATTTGCCTTGGAACATATCACATTTAATTTTTAGGTCAGTGCTTTTAGTTTTATAGTGAAAAAAAAAATTATTAGCCAGCTGCTTACTTTAAAAACTGTTGCAAGATGACTTACAAGATATTTCTGAAGGACTCTTGTGTATGAAGTTAGGTTAGTATTTCTTATTGGCTGTGTTCTGCTGTTGTTAGTAGTCTGAGTTCGTGTTTTTAAAATTACTTTGTCTAATAAGATTTGTGAAGGATCTTGTATGTTCAGGGGAGGCCACAAAAAGGATGGTAGCATCTCACTGGTCTTTTTTCTTTCAAGCTAATAATACCATACACAGTTAAAAGTAAAAGGTCAAGGCAACATGAGGTGCAGGGTTTTTTGTACCAGTTATCCTATAAAGACAATAACATATGATCCCTCTTTAAAGATTTGGCCCTATTATCTGAATGGAGATGACAGATAGAAGAAAAGTTTTAGGGAGTGTCTCAGAAATTGCTTGTGTGCAAGGATTTTATGAAGGAAATTTTTCCAAAGAAAATGTCCCAATTGTTTGTTACTTATGCTTTCATCTGTCTTAATTTTAAAAGGATTGCAGTAGTTTTATATCTGGTGTATCTGTCATTGTTTTAATTTAAAGGTTATGCTCCATTATTTCCCATTTGTGTCTGTTCTCAAGGGTCATGATTCTGCTGCTGGACAAACTCAACTAACAGAAAAGGAGAAGAGAATGAACAGTAAAAGCAAAAAGAAAGAAGGAGAGAATATGTGAAGAAATGTATTCTGCCCTGAGAACAGACATATGATCTGGAGTGGAAGTTGGAAGGAACTAGCAGCACTCTCCATATGTTCAGTGCCCATCAACTAGTTTTGGTACCCTGAAGAAATGGAGCTGTGGTGACTCTTTCCTAGTAGCAGAAGTTTTTATTTTTGTAGTAAATTTAATGTTTCACGGAAGTGAAAACTGTGTTAAGTTCCAGTGATTAATTATTGTCACTGGATACTGTAATTGTTTATAATAAACAAAAATTGCTCATGTCTGAGTGAAATTGCATCTTAACAAACAATAAAAAATATAGAACCATAGAACCATAAGGTTGGAAAAGACCTCTAGGACCATCAAGTCCAACCTTCTACCTAACACTTCCATGGTCACTAGACCATGCTCTGAAGTACTACATCTACTTGCCCCTTGAACACCTGCAGAGATGGTGACCCCACCACCTCCCTGGGTAATCCATTCCGATGTTTAACTACCTTTCACTAAAAACAATTCTCCTCATATCTAATCTGAATTTCCCCTCATTCAACTTGTGGATATTTCTCCTTGTCCTGGCACTAGTTACAGGGAGAAGAGTCCAGCACCCTCATCTCTACTATGTCCTTTCAGGTAGTTGTAGAGAGTAATAAGATCACCTCTCAGCATCCTCCAGACTAAACAAACCCAATTCCCTCAGCCTTTCCCCATACAAAATGTTCTCCAATCCTCTAACAAGTCACGCTGCTATTCTCCGTACCCTCTCTGGTACCTCCATGTTCTTCTGTATTGTGGTGCCTGAAAGTGGACACTGTACTCCAGGTGTGGTCTCACCAGTGCTGAGTACAGGGGCACCATCACCTTCCTACTCCTGCTGGCCACGCTATTTCTGATACAAGCAAGAAGGTTTTTGGCCCTCCTAGCCACCTGGGCACAGCGTTTACTCATATGCAGCCAACCAGCACCCCCAGGTCCTTTTCTATCAGGCAGCTTTCCAGCCACCCGTCCCCAGGCCTGTAGCACTGCCTGGGGTTGTTGTGGATGAAATACAGGACCCTGCACTTGGCCTTATTTAACTTCATATAATTGTCCTTAGCCCATCAGTCCAACCTATCCAGGTCTTTCTGCAGAAGAAGCCAGCGCAACACAGGCCACCCTAACTGGGGATCCCGGCTGCCACCACTCTGAGCCCGGTCCTGCAGAGCCCGAGCAGCCCCAGGAGGAGCTGGTGGAGGCAGCAGCAGTGGCAGGTCCCTCAGGCCAGGGCTGCAGACGCAGACCCTCTGTCTCCAGCCAGGGCACCGGCTGCTCACCCATGCTGTCATCCCTTAAAGAAAAGGACCCTTGACAACCCAAAATCCTCCCAGCCCTCCAAGAGGCAGCCCTGCTGGCGGCACTAGTGCAACTCCAGAAACCCTTTCACACAGCTCTTCACTCGAAAATCAGAGGAAATGTACACTGTGAAAGGCAATAGGAGTTCATCAGGGGCAGGGATAAAGGACCTATGCAATAATGTAAAACCGAGTATTATGTCTGGGCTGCTGATTTACAGCAAGAAATTGATGCTCAGGTAGAGAACCTGCTTGTTACTCCTCAGACCACAAGGGCATCAGGATCAGGGATTAACTTTGTCCTCTTCACTACCCTGAACTGCAGCAGCTGGGGAAGAGGTGCTTGTTCTGCTACAGAACCCATCTGCAAGTCTCCTCCTCATTCTTGCCACCTGTTTAACCTCAAGGGAACCCACAGCTCCTCCAAGATTAGTACGGTAGAGTAACATACAAACTGAATGTATGTTCGATTCCTGCATCCTCACCCACAAAGAACACGGGCCCTAAAATCGAGCCCTGGGGAATGCACTGGTGTCTGGCCACCAACTGACTTATGCTTTGAGCCCAGTTTGTTGGCTGGTTGCTCACTCAGTATGCTACAATCTTGGCTAGCTGTGTGCTGGATAATTTGTCCAGAAGGGTTCTGTGAGAGACAATATAAAAAAAAAAAGGCTGAAACTCCAAACCACCAAATGCAGTGGCTTCCCTTTTCCATAAAAGGAAATTAAGTTGGTGAAGCAGGACTCTCCCCTCGTGAACTGTGTTGGCTATAACCAATGGCTGCATTGTCCCTCAAGTGTTTTTCAATACACCTTAGAACAACATGACTTCACAAGGCACTGAAGTGAGACTGACAGGCCTGTAATTACCAGGATCTACCTTATTACTCTTCCTGAAAATTGAGACATTTGCCAGCTGGGACATTTGGCTTATCTCCGGGGAAATTATTCAATATGTGTTGTCAGGGGCTTGGAAACACAAACCAACAAGCTTCATCACATCACTTCTCAATAGAAAAGTGTCTTTTCCACTGCTATTGGAGTTGTCACACCACTTCCTAGATCCTGTCATCTCCAAGAAATTAACTTGGTTATGGATCAACGAAAAAATAGCCTAACTGAAATCAACATCTGGGTGCCAGTGTGGTGGTTCCACGGTGCTCTTAAAGGAATTAAACCTTTCTGTGGCACAGACACTGCTGGGATTGCAGATGCAGATTGAGCACCATGAGCAGCTGTTATATCTGAGCCCTTGTCACAGAAAACCATAGGGCTGCCCTGTAAAGGAATGGCTGAAGTGTTACCTCTTGGTTTAAATCAGACAGATCAACACTCTTTGCCATTTTTGTAACAGCCCTTCTGAAAGAATGTATGTTTTTCAGTATATTTTTTCAGCCTGAAAAGAGGCAATTGCATTGGGAAAGCAGTTTTCCCCAAACAACTCAGAAGCCAGCTGGCTCATCGAACCACCAGCCAGTAGCAGTGTATGTATGACGTGGTGCCTGAAGTGTTGCTTAAACCCATCCTAGTGAGCTTGACATAAATTATTTCAGGTACCATCCAGCTCAAGCAGCAGGCCATTTGATGCAGGACAACTTGCTGAGGTTGTATACTTGGTGTTCGTCACATTTTTACAGCCCCTGCTGAGCTTTCTAACTGTGGCCCAGAATCACAGAATCATTATGGTTGGAAAGGACCTCCAGGGTCATCAAGTCAAACCTTTGTCCTAGCATTTCTCTAACCACTACTCCATATCCTCAAGCGCCGCATCTATTTGTTCTTTAAACACCTCCAGGGATGGTGACTCCACCACCTCCCTGTGCAGCCTGTTCCAGCGCCTAACTACCCTCTCAGTGAATAATTTTTTCCTAATATCTAATCTAAACCTCCCCTGATGCAACTTGAGGCCATTTCCCCTTGTCCTATCTTTACTAATTTGAGAGAAGAGACCAACACCAGCCTCGCTACAACCTCCTTTCAGGTAGTTGTAGAGGGCA
>JAOEGS010102651.1:0-11369 GCA_025447755.1 Corythornis vintsioides
ATTTACAAATATAGATATAGAAGTATTTGTATACTGGAAACATCTAGTAACTCTTTATATCCCTGTGAACAAAATATCCAGCATACAACTAGACAAGTCCATAAGCAATTGTCTGACAGATTTGGCTCAAAGAGTTATAGTAAATAGGGTTACATCAGGCTGGTGGTCAATCACCAATTTGGTTCCCTAGGGCTCAATTTCAGGGCCAGTGCCCTTTAATGTTTTTATAAATGATCTGGACGTCGAGTCAAAAGCACATGAAGTAAGTTTGCCAATGATACTAAATTAGGTGGAGCTGTAGACGCCCTCAAGGGTAGAGAGACCTTAAAGACACATCTGGGCTGACTAGGGAGCTGGGAAATTGCCAACTACATGAAGTTTAGCAAGAGTATGTGCCCGATTCTCTCCATGGGAAGGGTAATGCTGGTTATATATACAAAACCAGGAATGTGAAGCTGGACAGCAGTGCTGCAGAAAGAAATATGGAGATTTGGGTCAACCACTATGTTGAATATGAGTATATGCATTATAAGGACATCAGAACATTTGCATGTGTCCAGAGAAAGGTGACCAAATTGGTCACACACTATAAGGACATCAAAACATTTGCATGTGTCCAGAGAAAGGTGACCAAATTGGTCACACATCTCAAGGCCAAGACTTCTAAGGAGCAGCTGAGGTTATTTGGCTTGTGCAGCTCAGAGAAGAGAAGGCTGAGGGGTGACATCATCATGGCTTACAAAAACTTCCTCAAGGGGACAGCAGAGGGGAAGGTGCTGATATCCTCTCTCTGGTGACCCATGGTAAGACACAAGGAAAAGGAATGAAGCTACACCAGTGGAAGATGATGTTGGACATTAGAAAAAGGTTCTTCACTGACAGGGTTGCTGGTTACTGGAACAGGCTCCTCGGGGAAGTGGGACAAGAAGCCTGTTTGAGTTCAAGGAGTGTCTGCATGATGCCCTTAGGTTTATCTTTCAGTAGTCCTGTGAGAAACAGGGATTTGGACTTGATGATCCTTATGGTTCCTTCTAACTCAAGATATTTTATGATTCTATTACTGGTGTATATAGACATAATTGGTGATTTTATATATATATATATATATATATATGAATAGTTGTTTTCTTTTTTCTGTCTGTTGGAACACATTCATCAAAGAAGAAGTAAGAGTAGAACTCAGGCATACCTGAGTCTAGGTGATCCTGCTCTGGTGGGGGGGTTGAACTAGATAATCTTCTCGGTCCCTTCCAACCCCTAATATCTGTGAATCTGTGAATCTGTGAGCCATGTGGCTCATTTGCTAGCAGTCCAAAAAAGCCTTTCAGCTTTCTCTTGAATAATTCTGGTTAATTTACTAATTGGTTTTCTCCTTGCTATGGATTTAATATTTTTTTTACCCCTTTAACCATTACCTCCTTAAGCCCAAGAGGAATTACCACTATTAGAATACTGAAAGGATATTTCAAAGTATGTTAATAAAACACCTATAATCTATTAAAATTCTGGACTCCCCCTTTCTGCTTATATTAAGTTTAAATATATTTCCTAATATTCATAAAGGCAAAATTTCTTCCTTCTCTCATTCTTTAGCTTGTTATCAAATTTGAGGTATCACAACAGTCAAACTAAATGGCATGTAGTCTTTCACATCCCTTTCTGACTTTTGTCAAAAAAAAACCCCAAACCAAACATGCCACAATCTGTTGGTCAATATCCAGACCTTGTTTGGCATAACTGAAATCAGAATTTCTAAAATTATTTTATGCTGGATATCTACCTAGCTACTGTTTCTTTCAGGCTTCTTACATGGAAATTATCCTTCCACACAGTTTGAATATAGAAAAGACTCCATTTTGCCTCATCTTTTGATACGGCAGTTCTAATTACATAATCTTCTTTTCAAGTAACCATCCTACCTTTGTGCTTTTGAATGCTCATCAAAGTTCATTCAAATCCATGTAGATATTAGTGAGTACATGAAAAGAACAAATCAACTATTGAACCAACGAGCCTTTTAAGATCAAAGCAAAGAATTAATTAGAACTGTGGTGAAGATGATTGTAGAGGCAAAAGAATAAATAACAAGGCGGTCAGAATTTCTAGAGGGATAATGACAAAATTTTAAAAATAATCACTCATCTCTTACTGAGAAAGATAATTGAGAAAGATATTATTAAATATTTTCCATCAAAGATAAATCCCCAAATATTGCATTAAAAGCAAGCAAGCAACCAACCAATAAAATAAAAATGAAACAACAACAAATTGAGCTATTTCAGCAATTTCTTTTGGCAAATAATACTGATTCTAGGAATAGAAATGCAAATCAACCAGATATGCCTTATAAGTGCTGGCAATGAAAAACATCCTGGACTTTTCAGAATTATTTGAACATACAAATTTCTTCTTCACAGAACAGAAATAAGAAATTTGAGGATACATCCCTAAATCTGTAATTAATAAATGGCTTCAGGTGGGGAAACTCCTCTTGGGAGTTCAGTTCTGTCTACTGCTTGGAACAGTAACTGTTCAGATTCTCTTGAGTATTTGGGCCTAGAAAGCTCACAGATGAGCTGTCAGTCATCACTCATGATATAAAGGAACAGGTCTTTCCTTCAGTTTTTTTACATCAACAGAAATAAATCATAAACAGGGGAAAAAAAAATCTAATGATAGTTTTTCCTTATTAGTTGAAACATCAATATAATAATATTTGTAAATTAATTTTTTTTTTGCAAATCCAGTCAATGCCTAATTTTTGCTGTGTTTAGCCTGAGTTATAGATGTTCTGATCATTTAAAAAATTGATCCAGTTCAGGAATTTATAAGTTGAAGAAATGAGATAACTTCATAACAGGCTCTTAAAAATAATAAAACAAACAAGGAAAATAAAATTAAGGAAGGAGAAGGATAGTAAAATGAAAAGGAAAAAGGCACTATAAAATATGGGTGGTAGGATTCATGGATAAAGCCAAGATGGAATAAAAAGATGAAGGTGAGTAAAACAGGAAGATATGACATTTAAAGTTCTAATTTTGGTAGAAATTATTTATTCTTATAGAATCTTTTCCTGATGAAAGAAAAAAAAAATCCATCTAAATTGTTAAACTTTTTTTCTCACAAGTCTTGAAATTTCATGTTTGAGACTGAAAAAAATAGAAAAACTCGTGTCTTTATTGACATAATTCTATATTTTGTTTTCTAGCTGCAGTAGAAATGTGTCACATTCATTTTTTCCCTCTTTGCATAATTCATCTGGTATGTAGGATGCAAAGAAGAAGAAGCAAACTTTTTTATTAGAGTACGAATTGGGCGAATTTCAGCAAAATCTATTTGTGAAAAGGTGCCCCTCAGGTACCAGTCCTATATTTCCTCAAGTGAGCATTTGTGTCTATGATTGTCTACTCATCTAATTCTTACTGGAAAAAAATGACATCAGAGAACCTCCTACTGCTTTCTATTTCACCTTTTCTTCCAGGAGTATACTTTATCATTGGTTGGTCTAACAGGTTTTACTCACTAATGAGTATACAGGATACATTAATGGTCTAGGCCTCATCTTCCTCAGGAGACTCATGGAGAGTCTCTCATGGAGATGTTTCTCTTGTATCTGAAGAGGCAGTCAAAAAAAATCTCATACTCATACATGCAATTCTGAAAAAAACCACAAACCACTGAATCTAAAAACCAATTGAAAATCCACCTGTTACTTGACTTGGACGTATGAAAGGGAGTTATTTTCCTTCAGAACAGAAAAAGTGAAGCTTAACCTGGATATTTAATGAAAACAAGAGACACAGTTAAGTATACTGAGTGTTGGGATTACCTGAAGTGCTCCCTTACTGTAAGTATTTGATACTCCAACTTCCAGAGAGAAGCTTTGAAGTACACCAAAAGACAAAGAGCTAATGAGAACTGAAACCCTAGTTGCTTTTCTTATTGAAAGCTTTCATCAATACATGAAGAAGACTTCCAAAACTTTATTAAAAAGAACGGCAATCAAGTTAAAAGAAAAAAAAGAAAACTCAATGGTGTACTTATTTGGAACAGACCAATTCATCTGACTGTAGGGTTGTTCCAATGGCTCATTGATTTTAATGGCTTATAATAATAGCAAGTTCAGTGGTGGAGGGAGCAGCTGAAAATATCATTTTAAAGCTTTAGAAAGAACTCCTTTATCTTACTGTATTTGAAGGAACAAGGTACATACTTTCATCTTTCAAATTGGGTAATTTACAAGTTCAGGATTTGTCCTGATTTTAGTTAAACCAAAATGAATTCTGTTCAGTGATTTGATATTTCAGCTGAGTGTCTTTAAGCAACTTTACTTTCTGAAGTTAATGGCATGTTTTGTAGACAGTGTCGTCTTCTAGCAGTGATAACACTTCAGTTACTACTCAGGACTGGTATGCAGAAAGGCTCTTGTTTATACTTTCCCCTGTGCAGACCAAGGTCTAAATCTTGTGTAGAAAGTTGGGGTGTACAGAAAATAAAAGGCTTCACCTGTGGGGATGAGCAGACAAGACAAGTGACCCATACATTGATCAACAAGATATTCCATCCTATATATGTTATATTCGATATAAAGCTGAGGGATCAAAAGTGTCAAGTTGTCTTCTTCAATGGACAGCATTCAAGCAGGACACTGTCTATTCTGCTTTCAATCCTGATTCATGTGTTCCTATTCAGAACCATTCCAGGATCCAGCTCCTGAATCTGGTCCCCATCTGCCACTCCATTCTACCCCACTGCCTGTTCCACAGCATCAGTGATGACAGTGACATAATTGATATCAAGGAGATTGTGTTAGATATTTGGCTTGCATACATTTTAATATATTTCATTTTATTGTTATTATCTTCATTGAAACAGTTTTCATTTTCTTTTTCAATCTCTCTCTCCCTTATTCCATTTCTCTTCTCCTTTTGGGAAGGTAGAGGAGTTAATAGAATTTTATTTGTCTAGTGGCTGGCCCAGCCTTAACTCTTGACAGGATTATT
This sequence comes from Corythornis vintsioides, assembly GCA_025447755.1. Classification (NCBI taxonomy): domain Eukaryota; kingdom Metazoa; phylum Chordata; class Aves; order Coraciiformes; family Alcedinidae; genus Corythornis; species Corythornis vintsioides. The sequence goes on from JAOEGS010102651.1 coordinate 5,004, forward strand.
ATCTATAGCATTTATATTTCCAACATGACATTGCACATAGGAAATAATCTTGCTGATAAAGAATGCAAGTACCTGGATAAAAAGCAGTTGTATAGTGATGGACTATGGAACAGCTGCTATGAAATAATGCTACATATTATCCATTTTATAAAAGTAATAAATATGTCAAAAATATGTCAAAAATCTTTAGTGATATTCAGAATTTACAAATATCATAATAAGTTTCTGTATGCCCACAAAACAGTATTCAGTACACGTCTTAAAAATTTAGGAGTTGTGAGTGTTTAGTATCAAAGTAAGTATATAGCCCATGAAACAATGTGGTAAAATGCACTGCTAGATACACTCATATTTTCTTCATAAAGGGAGATACTGCTTGTTCTTCATTATCATAGAATTTTAGAATGATTTGTCTCGGAAGGGACCTCTAAAGATGGATTATGCAAGTGTGTTACTAGGATAGCAGAGGGACTGATGTGAGACTGACAGGATCTTGCCTCTGCAGGATTCCTCTGATCATCCTATCAAGCTCTCTTTCATCTTCCCTGACAATGTGGTGTTTGCTCAACTCCTCCCAGTTTCTTAACTTGGCCACATAGCTCCTCAAACAGCTTATACCTCCTGCAGAAAAGATGCAGAAGTCAAGATTAAACTTTTAAAGTTTTTGCCATGTAATAATTTTTCCTCCTTTCTGCTTCTCTCTGTACCATACAGCATGAAATAACTCAAAATCCTTAAAGATTACTTAAAAATATATGGTGCATATCCTTTCCTTGAGGTATTTGTATCAAGGGAGAAGTCCTATGGTAACTAGGCAAGTTACACAAGTAATAAAAAAATCGGACATGTGGAACACTTTGTGGAACACATTCTGATTGTACAGAAGTGAAAAATCACATAATCTTCTGTGACAGTACTCTTAATTTATGCTGTAATGACTGCAAAGACAAATCTATCTATATTGAGATTTTTAAGTAATATAGTGAAATTTTTCAGGGCACAGCATTGGCCGGTTGCTTATTAAGGGACAGGGACATAAGCACCAAGCATGAAAGCATGAAGAGCAGGACAAAGGCCTTCTCTTCCAGGGCCCCAACCCACAGCCTTGTGGGCAGAACCATCCAGGAAAGATGTGGCAGTCAGAGTTGACCAAGAGTTTGAGTGGCCAGACAAGTTTGTGGTGACAAGGTGCAGCTGAGATCAAGCTGGGTCATCAGTCTGCTGGAAAGGGCTTGGATTAATGAAGTCATGGCTGAGGCTGAGCTGGAGACAAGCACTCCTACAGTGTCAATGGAGCAGGGACTAATAGCCCTAGGCAGAACAGATCTGAAATGGGATCCCTGATTCATGGGTGTGCATCTAAAAATCTGTGGCAAGAATACCCTTCTCTAATGCCTGCCAAAATGCTCTCAGCTACAATAGAGGAAATACTGAAGTAATTTTAGTCTCTCACTGGCAAGTAGGCAAAACACAAGGGTCTAGTTCAGACTATGTAATTTTCCAAACTAATTATAACATCTATTTAAGATTTCTATCAAAAAAACGCAAATACTCATTTAAAAGAATGAGGAAGGTCCTAATTTTACTATATTAAATTTCCTTGTCTACTTCATTTTTAATAATTTCAGGGACATAGGTGTTACATCAGGCAGAGATTTTTGAATACACAAGAATCAAGAGAACTCATTTTTCCATCTTTAATAATTAGCATGCTTTTCCCAGGCCGAATCATTTCCCAGTGGCTGTGAGCATAATCAAGAATTCATTTCTCAACTAGGTCACCTTGTATCTTCCTCTTCTGTGTGCCAAATGGCAGAGCACAGCATGCATTCACACAGTTAAATTTTCTTCTCAACCATAAAAGGAAAACGTCATACATTTTGCCTATTAGGAGCTCAGTCTTTGGACCAACAGCATCCTTTGAGTATTGCTTAAGAGCATGTTAGATGGCATAGATCAAATCATGTCAGGGAGAGCAATAGTAATTAAGCAATGTATCTGCTAATCTGACAGTTTTTCAAATCATACCCTGTCCTTTTCCATTTCATTGGAGTAGATATAAACCTTGGGTCAATAGAAAGCATTTTGTCTCCACTGAGGCCTGGTGTTTCACTTTGCTTCCTGCTTCCACCTTACTGAAGGATGCCCAAGTCTCTAGATATATGATAGTTTTCTTCCCTGTTTCTTGAAGCTGCTTTCAGTCACTCATATTCAGCTCTCAGCTGGCACAGTCCCTCTTCACCTTGATGAGAACATAAAGTAATCAGGCTTCTCAGGCACCCAGAAACACACTTTTTACAACTAGACTAAGAAACATGAAACAGCATGCATATTTTTACTGTTCATCCTGACATTTATATTTAATTCCATTTTGAGTGGGTGGGAAAGTGCTAAAGAAGAAGTTGCTCATTTTAAACTTCTTGGCTGTACTGTTTCATACATGGTCCCAGACATTTGCATTAACCTAAGAGATTTAATTTCCAAAGCCCTCACCATCCAGAGCAATATTTTCACAGACATCACCTTGTTGAGTCAAGCAGCAGTTATGTTATTCCCACAGAAAGTAACTAGTGAATTCTATTAAAAAAATCAAGCAAAATGGTGGAACTGAAGGCATTACTCACCAGCTATTAATACTGCTGTTACAAATAAATGTAGCACAGAAGGTTGTGTTTTCCTGCTAAGAAACATCTGTCACACTTGAAGCATGGAGACTCCTGCTCCTGATACAAAATGATGCTTTTGTGTGCAGCTTGTCAAAATCTAAAATTATGTGGGGATTTGTTTTTTGGGTTTTTGTTTGTTTGTTTGTAGGTTTGATTTTTGGTTGGTTGGGTTTTTGTGTGTTTTGGGTTTTTTTTCTTTTATTTTCTTGCTTTAAAAATATATTGAGAAGTGTTTAATTAGTTTTCTTCAGTTACTGTTTTCATTTGGACGCAATAAAAACTGAAGGGTGACCTCATTAATGTTTATAAATATATAAAGAGTGAGTGTCATGAGGATGTAGCCAGGCTTTTCTCAGCCACAACAAAGGGGCAATGCGTGCAAGCTGGAACATAGGAGGTTCCACATAAACAAGAATAAAACCTTCTTCACAGTGAGGGTAACAGAACACTGGAATGGGCTGCCCAGAGAGGTTTTGGGGTCTCCTCTGGAGACATTCAAAACCCACCTGGACACATTCCTGTGTTACCTGAACTAGGTGATCCTGCTCTGCCAGGGGCTTTGGACTAGATGATCTTTTGAGGAACTTTCCAATCCCTAACATTCTGTAAAGGGCTTTCATTAAAGAAAATTTCATCATTTTACCACTAAAAACAGGAGTTGCTCTAAGACATATATGCTCTCCACAGTATTTGTTACAGTTCTCATGTACATGTAGAGTATCCAGTTGCTGGGTACAGGGCCCCATATTATCTAGTTGAGCCTTGACAGGTCTAAAACACCCATCTGATTTTTCAGTGCAGTCTCATTGCTGAAGTGTTCTTGTAGCCATGGGGTTAGAGTTTGTCATATAGCAGCAGGAGAAAAAAACTAGATAGCTGTGTGAGCTTTAGTAGTGCTTCTATTAAGAAAAACAATATAATGTTTTAGTCTTCAAGGCTTTGCAGGTTTTTTCCCCCCTTCTTTAAAAGTTACTTCTCGGTTTGAGTCATGAAGTAATTACTGAAAGTGTTCAAGTAAATATTCCTTGTCATTGACTATATATTTTTGTATTCACAGGATAAAAAAAAAAAAGATGGAGGTTTCATTATAGCCAACTGGAACATGATATAAATATTCTCATCAAATTAAAATGCTTTTAAAAGCAACAGCAACTGTTTTACCTTATCTATGGTCTTATGATAGCATAAAATACGTTAGTTTAATGCTAACATAAACAGAAGATTGGTGTTGAAAAAGGAAATAGCAATATGGGTGCCCAACACACAGAAATAATGCTCATATCAAACCATTAAAGCTGAGAAAGCTGAGACTGCAAGAAAGAATCTGAGATTATTTCAGGGTAAGCCATCACAGAGTTAGGAGTACTATATCTCAATTGCTTTTGCTCTGGTGAAGTCCAAGATCTTGGGACAAGATATTAACATTACAGTACTCCTGAAAACCTGAGTTTAAACAAGAATGGTGATGGTGTTTTAAGTCTATCCTTTGAATATCACCCATGGTTATACTATCCACAAATTTCAAAGGTAAGTATTGTCACCTTTTATAACTTTTCTGTGAAATCTTACTGAATACAAAAGGACAGGAGGCCCTGGCACCTGATGTCTTCTGATGTGCAAGTTACCAAACATCCAGCTTCAAAGCAAGATGCTCCTCAGTTACTTCTGCACCACATATCAGCTGGTGGCTATGGACTGTCAAAGCCCAGTGTAACTGAAATGTGAGCTCCTGTTCTGGGACTCTGTAATCTATAAATTGAACTACCTTGTTTTCTAACTATATCACATAAATTGTCATTTTTCAGAGACCTCTGATTTCATTTGCTCAGTGCCACTCACTGTAAAACCAAGAGTCAGACAAGCCATTCTATAGATTTATTTTTGTCTGTTTGTTTTAAGGTTATTTAACTGAGTGTAAAGGTACACTTAGTGAAGGACAGCCATATGTTTTCATCATTCATTTCATTACATGTGCCTCCTTGTCACAAAATAATTACTATTTCATTACTCTTTCATAGCTGCTTCGTAGTTTCCTAAACTGCACAGCTCATCAGCAAGAACAGCTTGGTGCAATGCTCTAAGCTGTCATGCCAACTCCAAGCATATAAGGAGACAGGCATCTGGAAAAAAGCTCTTCTAAATTAGCATAATGCTCTTTTTTTTGGGGGGGGGAGGGGGGGCAAGTTTAGAATCTGATTTCTGCTCTGCTCTTTAAGCTTAAATTTCCTGCTTTGCAGGTTTTGTCTGTGACTGTGAAGGAACAACAAAAAAAATCTAACCTAAAAAACCCAAGAAGAAATGAGATGAGGAGCTGGCTAATGGAGGTAAGGGTGGTTTTAATTATAGCTGAGATAGTTTTAATTTGGTATGACTGAGCAGCCCATAACATAATATCAAGTCACAGAATGTTAGGGGTTAGAAGGGACCTCCAGAGATCATGTAATCCAATCCCCCAGTCAGAGCAGGACAAAACTAGGGCAGATCACTCAGAAATGCATCCAGACAGGTCTTCCAGTCTAGTTAAATAAGCATGATATCACAGAAGGGTTGATATTGGAAGAAGACTTCTATAATTCATCTAATCTGACTCTCCACTAAAGCAGAAATCTAAAGGCATTTGCCCAGGAACATGTCCAGACATTGCTGAAGATGGAGACAACAATTCTGTGCAACCAGTATCAGTGCTTGGACAGTCAAAAAAATTGTTATCTCTTGTGTTGGTGAGCCCATAATAGAGAGTACTCCAGGTGTGGAGTGCAATTCTCTCTGTAGGGTAGTTGAGTAACTCCAAACTTATCCACCCTGCAGCTCTTACAGAGAACTAGGAAATTATATTTTACTTAAATCACAGAATGTTAAGGGTTGGAAGGGACCTAGAAGATCATCTAGTCCGTTTCCAGTGAACTGGGAATATTTTTAAAATGTTATATTCTCTTCCTAAGTGTACTAAAAATACAGCAAGTGACTTAAGAAAACAAAACTGAATAACAAGTGACAACTCATCATAATATTATTTAATATGCTATACATAACATCTATTAAGTTATATATGAATATTACACATATCCAAATTGTAACTGTGCATTGATTAAATATGTCTTCTGTGCAACTGTGGAAAATATATGGAAAATATATTATGTAAATAATGAATATATATTATTTTGTTTAACATTTTTCACTCCTCTCCAGTTACCAGGCATGATTAATTTTAAAGCTGACTAAAACACTTGTACCATTATTTTTGGCAGTGATGACCTCTATTAATCCAAGAAACATGCATTAAATTAATATGGCACATATTTAATACTAATAGATTTTTCATGCTTTTTTTTTTTTTTTGGTTCACCCATTTAATAAGAGCAGCAGATCTGTCTACTCTTTTGTTCTCATATCATTCTTAGTGTTCTGTTACTTATCTGCCAGTTGCCAGAGGAGGAGAGAGAGAAAGGCAAAGACGATTTTCTTCACCATGATGCCAAGAAGCCTTTATTTATTAATTTACAGCTCTTTTTATACCCTTTTAACCTCGAGGTAATTGGACAAGAAGCCAGCCACCCTCTGGGGTGATTGGCTGGGGTGCCACAACATCCATAGTCAAAACCTCTCTCTACTGTTTTACAAACAGTCACAGGCCTCCAGCCAGACTCTGCTCCACTGACCACAACTCTCTGAGATCTGTCCTTCAGCCACTTCCCAATCC
>JAOEGS010102652.1:0-54451 GCA_025447755.1 Corythornis vintsioides
CTGCTTGCCCATCTCCCTGCCCGTTTGCCACGCCGAACCTGCAAACCGCCACTGCTTCGCCCTTCCTTCCTCCTCCTCCTCCTCCTCCTCCTCTTCCTCTCCTCCAGTTCCCCCTTTATTTGAAAGCAACATGTCTTGTTCTGTCCATGAGAGCTTTGTCACAACAGTCCCCCACTCCCTCCCTGTGCATCGCTCCCAAACCCAGTTCAATATCGTTAAGAGCTGATCTCGTATGAAACTCTGCCGTTTTCAGTCCATGAGGTTTCTTGTAGCTAGTTTGATACCCGGCTCTTCCTCTCCCAACCCCTCCTCTTCTTGCTCCTCTTCCCCCAGCTCATCCCCTCTGGCTCCTTCTCCCCCTGTCCCAGCTCCTCTGCTTCCTCTTCCTCAAGACAACTCAACCTGAAAGGGATAGGGCTGTGCAGGGAGTGGGGGGCTGCAGGGTGGGCACCCAAAGGTGGTGGGGTCAGAGGACAGGTGTGGGACCCAGTTCTCCACCAGCATTGTCCTCTGGGACAGGCATTTTGGGGGAAACCCCCCAAGCAAAAGCCCTTGGCAGAGGTGAGTGGGGATGGGACCACCCTGGGGTGATGCCACCCTGCTGCACAAGGGATGGTGAGCCTGGGAATGTGGGGTGGCTGAGCCCTGGGGTGCTGCACTGCCTGCCCCCATGGCTTCTTGGTGCCTGTCCCCACTGCCCTGGGGCTCAGAATGTCATTAAGTCCCTGGCAGCCACAGCATCCTGGAGCCATCCGTACCCCCCTGAGAAAGCCAAGTTTGAGCCCAAAGTCCCACTAAGGTATGAGGAGGGCAGGAGGGGAGGGTGGTGCCAGGGTTGGCGTTCCCCCTGCAGTGGATCAGGACATTGCCCATGCAACCCAGGGCAGGATTTGGCCCACATCCCTGCAATGCCTGGATGCTCACTGGAGCAGAAGGGGCCCACAGCTCCCACAAAGCCCTACAGTGGGCTAGGAGCCACCCTGGCATGCACAGTCCCTGGTGGTGCCCACTGCCACGCTCCTTCCCACACATCACCCTGCATAGCACCCTGCACACAGTGCTCACTGACAGCCTGCCCAGCAGCACCCACTCCCCAGCACAGGCAGGGGGACAGCTGCAGAGAGCATGGCAACACAGGAGGGGATGGGGGGACAGGGGTAGTAGGCAGGACATCAGGGAGGTAGAAGTGTCAACCTCAGCCCTGTTCTATCAGCTTTGAGTTGCCTCCTCCCAGTGCCCCTGTGATGGCAATGCTGATGGACCAAGTACGAGTGTTTTGTACTCCTCTCCTCCTCCTCCTCTTCCTCTTCCTCTCATTGGCTTGTACCCAGCCCCTGCCTATAGGCCTCAGAGAGCAACAGTCCAACCTCTGGCTGTGCCGTGCAATGCACTGGGGGCTGGCAGGAGGGTGAGGGGGTGGCAGTGCCCTCTGTGGGGGGCTGGCAGCCCTGGAATGTCCTGTAGCACCCCACCATACACCCCCCTAGCCTGACTCGCTCCTGAGAGCTGACCTCCACATACACCACCCCTCTGCCAGAGGGGTCCTTAAGAGGCACCCCAAACCCTGCTGTGCTGAGACCCCCCCCACCTTAAAGCAGAGCAAGGTGCCAGGCTGGCAGGCGAGTATGAGCCCCCATTCCCATTGGGGTCTCACTGCCCCGGGGAGGGAGGAGGGCCACCAGCGCCCGGCAGCACATTGCACGGCACTTTGCTGGGCGGGGAGCCTCTGGTTGGACTGTCCTCAGCAAGGTTTCCTGTTTGGCCATGTTGATGCCTGAAAACTTCTTTTCTTTTCTCCTGACAACCGAGTGTTTTGGTGATCCTTCTCTGGCCAGGAGCGCAGCATGTGGTTCCCTGCCCTCGCCCACCACCACCACCACCCTACCTCCGAGAGAGAGACGCCCCCACACCCTCCCAAACATGCATATATATACATGTGCGCGCATATATATATGTGTGTGTGTCTCTGTGTGTCCCTGCGTACACGCCACCGGCCGCGCGTACGCAACCGCCCGCCTTCAGCCCGCGACCGAGCAAATTCGAGCCGAGATGGGCAAACCTCTCCCAATTTGGCTGTAACTTTCCTTCCCGTGCGGTGCCAGCGACAGCAGAACGGCCTTTTCCTTCCTCTCTTGTTACCAAGAGCAGCAAATGCCTTTTTTGTTGTTCCCTCCCCTCTCTCTCTGTCCGTCTCTCTCCCTCCTGGCCCCCCGGCATCCCCGTCCCTGCTGCCCGCCGGATAACCTTCCCTTTCTGTTGCAGATTTTGAATACCTGCTGCCCAACAGCTTTGAGTCGGAGGGACATGTGTTCATTGCTCCCAGGTAGCTTTGCGTGTGCGCTTGCCGAGGTGTGCATCCGCCCCGGCCCTGCTGCCGAACCCCCCCCCATCGCCCCCCATCCCTGCCTCATCGTGCCTTGTCCCCCATCCTGGTCCCCTATCACCGTGTGTGTCGTGTGCCCGCTCAGCCGAGGGGAACAGCCGCCGGCACCCTGGCCCCACTCCGCCACCTGGTTGCATCCAGCACGGTATATATGCACCCGGCACAGCCTGACCTCTGCGCGTGCATATATAGCTATAGTTTCTGAAAATGCCCCTGCCAAGCGAGGGGCCGGTGGAGGCATCATACAGTCGTGCTGGCTGCAGGGGGCAGGGAGAAGGGGGGATAGGGCTCCGCTCAAATTCAGGATGCCCGTAGGTTCTGGGCAAGCTGCTGGCCACAGGCTGCAGACAGGGCCCTGGACAGAAAGATACAACCCCTCCCCTGGGGTGTGCCACCAAGTCTTGTCACATAACTGGGGGAAAATGTTGTCCTTCAGGGAGCCCCGTGGCTCTGACAGCACTCTGCCTTTCCCACCAGTGACCAGCTCTAATTAAAATTACCAGCTAATAACTTCTATACTTATACATTCTTATAACAGCTAAATGCCCTGTTAGGAGCTGCTTTATCATTGCAGCTCTTGGCACCTGCAACAGGTCAGGGCTATGGCTCAGCCACCTGTGGCACCTGCAGGTAGCACCCACCTTCCCTGCCTGCAGCAGCCGCTGCTCACTTATACTAATTCTGGGTAAACCAGTCCAAAATGTACAGTTATTGTTCAGTCACAGATTTTCAGGAGGGACTTGATCCCTGGGCAATGCATAAGGCAGCGGGAGAAGTCTGGGAAATGTGGGAGCAAAAGCAGAGTACTAATCAGAGAGAGAGAAAAATCCTGTTATTAAAAAATAGGCCCATAACTGTGCTCCAAAGCTGGTGCAGCCAGAGAGAAAAGAGAGGGTTTGAAAATCAAGACAAGTCTTTCAGTGTCCCCCAGAGTGGCTCTGTGGGCACCCTCCCGGGAGTTGGTGCCAGCCTGGGGTGAGAGGGTAGCATGGAGAAGCCATGTGCCCAGGGAGAGGGCCTGGCACCCAGGGCGACTGTATGATCTGCCGTTGGCACTGCCGTGCCCACGGGCCACTGGAAATTTTCAGAAACCGTATATCCCCCGTCCCCCCGTGGGTGTGTGAATTCCTGTATCTGTGTGTGTTGGTGTAGATATTTAGGTGGCTGCTCCCCCTGAGCAGGGGGTGGGGGGCCGGGAAGGGCTGGCCGGGGTGCCCTAGCTGTATTAGATGCCCTGTGGGCACACTTCCTGCCACCCTCTGCGCTGGCATTTGTCCTCTTAACATGGTTTTTGGCAGAGTCAGGACCTCGATGGAGGGAATGTGAGCTGGGGGTGAGCCCTGAGCCCCCCAGCACTGGCCACAGCTGCACTGCTGAGGCTGGAGGGCTCTTGGCACCCCAGTGTGGCACCAACCCACGCTGTCCAGCTAGTGTCTGGTGGTGACCTAAGGGGTCACAGCTGTCCCCAGCATAATCGGGGGCCAGGGCTCTGCACTCAGGTTGGTCTCAAGCTGGAGTGGGGACACAGCAACCCCTGCAGTGCCCATCCTAGTAGGGGCTCAGGGCCAGCAGTGCTTGCAGGTGAGCACCCACTTCCACTGGCTGGGCCTCACCTAGCACCTAACTGTGTGTAGGGTGCAGCTAGGGCTGCCAAGTTCCAGCATGATGCTGCAGGCACAGGCACCAGAGCTCCTGAGCCAAACCCTGGCTCCCACCCACAGCGGAGCCCCCGCTCCCTGGGGTGCTGCAGGGGCAGGTCAGGCTGGGCATGGCAACACTCACCTGGCCCTGCAGGTAAGTACAGTGGCAGAGGCACCCAGTCCCACCAGTATGGGGAGAGATGGGCTCGGGGTTGTACCACTCTGGGCAAAATGGGATCCATCAAACATGTCACTGGCAGAGGTGATGGCACCTAAGAGCCTGTGGCAGTGATGGACCCAGTGGTGTGCTGGCCGAGCCAGCAGCATGGCAGGCAACTGAGTGGCAGACAGTCTGAAGAGATGCCCATAGGCCAGCTGCCCCAAAGAGGTGACACTCACAGGAGCGGTGGCATGTCACCACTGTCATGTTCCCTGGCAAGCCCAGGTGCTGGCAGCACAGCCAGTGCCCACCCCACCATCCCCAGGGGAGAAATGACCTTGCCTTTTCCACCCTCGCGAACGACAAACCTTGTCCCCCAAACCCCAGAGAGTATTGCAAAGACCTCGACTTGTCGGATAACAACACTGAGTTCCTGGAAAACTTTATTGCCCTCATGGAAAAGGTGACCCCAGACTCCAAGCAGTGTGAGTATCTGGGAATGGCTGGTGGAGGGGTTGGTGGGGAGGGTTGGGGAGGATGGGTGCAGAATGAGATGAGGAAGGACATGAACTGTACCTGAATTGGGATCCTGGGAGCTGCTGTGGGTGCCAGGGAAGGGCAGGGGGGGCACAGGTGGCCCCCACAGAGCCAGCCCTCACCTCCTTCTCCTCTCCATCTTCCTCCCAAGGTGACAACTTCCTCCTGCACAATTTGATCCTAGACACGGGCATCACGCAGCAGCTGGTGGAGAGGGTCTGGAAGGATCAGGATCTCAACACGTAGGTGGAGGCAAGGTGGCCCAAGATGAGTAGCACTGGCTGGGAATAGAGAAGCTCAGGGACTCCTATGGGCACGGGGACTGCAGCAAAGCAAAATCCCAGTGATGCCCAGTGGGCACCTCCTCTCCTTGCAGATACAGCCTCTTAGCTGTCTTCGCAGCCACTGATGGAGGCATCACTCGCATCTTCCCTAACAAGTGAGTGTCCAGGGGGTGTGTGTACAGCCCTGCATGGTGACATGTCTGCTCCCGTGGGGCCACCTCCGGTGGGACCAGAGCCCAGTGACAGTCATGGCCGTGGCTGCTCACCTCCAGGGCTGCAGACGACTGGGAGGAGGAACCAGAGCCCTTCAATGCCAGCTTCTACCGGAGGAGCCTGGACAACAAGGGCTACATTTTCAAGCCACCCTATCGGGACGGTGAGTGCCAGTTGGAGGTGACAGAGTGTGGCACAGGCTGCTGCTGGCCCTACATGTCCCCTGATATCATCCCTGCCCTCCACAGCTGGGTACCGGGCGCTGGACCTGGAGAACAACACTATCGGGATCTTGGTGAGCACTGCTGTGGAGCTCAGCATTGGGGGCAAGACATTGAAGCCAGCAGGTAGGCAGGGGATTGGGTTCCCCACCCTCAGGAAGGGGGGGTCCCTATCTCCCCCCCCAGGCCAGGGCTCATATCATCTCCTCCTACCCCAGTGGTGGGGGTGAAGCTGGACTTGGAGGCCTGGGCTGAGAAGTTCAAAGTGCTGGCGAGCAACCGGACGGACCGTGACCAGCTGGGCACCCGTCGGGTATGTCCCCTGCCTGGGGCTTCCTCAGTGCTGACACAGCATGGGGACAGGGATGGGGACAGGGAGGAAGCTCTGCTTTCTGGGGACGTGACTGGGGAGCACACCTGGGACATGGTGCCAGTATCCCCACTGGACTTGAACCTGCTGCACAGCTGAGCCCATCACCCTGTTCACAGAACCTGTCTCCACCCCCTGGAGACACCACCCAATGTGTCCCCTCCTAGCCATGAGAACAGTGCTGGGGGGGAGGATGGTCCTGCTAACCTGTCCCTCTGCCCTGATTTCGGTTGACAGTGTGATCCCTCAACCAGCTGTGAGATGGACTGTGAGGCCAACAATAAGGTGGGTGGTGGGCAGGGGTGGGACCCCACCAGCGTGGGACCCACGCTGTCCCCTGCTACTCCCAGAGCTCAGCCAGACCCTGGCTACCCTCACAGGGAAAACATCCTTGAGGTTACCCCCTTGGACCTCCCCAGAGGGGGCTGTTAAAACCCCAAGGGTGGGTGGTGATTCTTTCTTCCTGAACCAAATGTGGGTGGTCCCAGCACTAAAATGCTCCTGAGTAGCCTCCAGGCTTGGGGACATGCCACTAACATCACCTCCCTGCCCTGCTTGTCCTTGTCCTGCTCTGGGCATGACCAGGTGCGGGTGACGTTGTTCTCCTTCCCCAGGACCTCATCTGTGTCCTCATCGATGATGGGGGCTTCCTGGTGCTCTCCAACCAGGAGGACCATTGGTACCAGGTGAGAGGTGCCTGTGGAGCAGCTCTTCTGGGCATGGGATGCGAGCGGGGAACTGAGACCTTTGCGACCTGTGTCATGGGTGGGGTGACACAGTCCTGCTCAAGTCTCCTCCAGGGGAGACCCACAGGAAAGGTGGAGTTTGGGTGCAGACTCAGTGTCCCCATCCCAGGTGGGCAAGTTTTTCAGCGAGGTGGATGCCAACCTGATGTCTGCCCTCTACAACAACTCCTTCTACGCCCGCAAGGAATCCTATGACTTCCAGTCCGTCTGCACTCCTGAGGCCCAGAGCAACACGGGTGCTGCGCCTCGTGGCGTCTTCGTGGTAAGTACCTATACAGACGGTGACTGCCAGGTGGGCTGGGAGCTTGGGGACCCACGGGGGTTGTCCCCAGAGCCCTGCACAGGGACCCACTGTCTCACTGCCCTCCTCTTTGCCCGCAGCCCACCGTGGCCGATCTCCTGAACCTTGCCTGGTGGACCTCAGCTGCAGCCTGGTGAGTCCTGCCATGTCCCCTCCGTAGGGACTGTTTCCATCAGAGGTGACACCAGCACATCCCCAGGACTGGGACAGCTGACACGGCTATGCTCTCCTTCCCCAGGTCCCTCTTCCAGCAGTTTCTGTATGGCCTGACCTACAGCAGCTGGTTCCAGACAGGTGAGTCCCTGGGGGACCCCAGGCAGAGGGCAGTCAGGGGATGTGGTGGGGGTGTGTGGCAGGGGATCCATGGCCCCTGGCCCACGGCGCTGTGCTGGCACAGAGGAGGTGGCAGGGGACGGCATGGAGGCCAGGGAGATGAGCTGCATCATGAAGCAGACGCAGTACTACTTCAGCACCGTCAACGCCACCTACAACGCCATCATCGACTGCGGCAATTGCTCCAGGTGGGTCCATTCCCACTGTCCCAACACCTTGTCAGGGTTGGGAACACCCCCTTAGGCTGCCTTTGACGGGACACCTGTTCAAGCTGCCTGTGGGAGGGTGATGGGAGAATCACTCAGAGGGGCTGTGGTACCCAGACAGGGGGGACAGAGAGCAACAGTAGCATTCTTGTGGGCTGGGGGGTGATGGTGACATTCCCAGGGCTCCAGGTGGGACCAAAGCTGAAAGCACATTGGTGCCAGTTCCCTGGGCATCCCCTCAGCATGGGCATGGCAATAGGGATGGGAATGGGGACAGGGTTGGGGCTGGGGACCAGGCTGTAGAGGGAGACAGGAATAGGGCCAGGGCCAGGGTTGAGGATGGAGATGGATATGGGGACGCACCACCATCTCAGACTCCCTGGAGCCACCTGCCAGCATGGCTGGCAGTGGGGGCCAGGGGAGGATCAGGGTATGGGGTAACTGGGGTTCCCTCTGCCATCGTGCCCTCAGGCTCTTCCACGCACAGAGGCTGGCCAACACCAACCTGCTCTTTGTGGTGGCCGACAAGCCCCTCTGCAGCCAGTGTGAGTCCGTAAAATTGCTGCAGGCAGAGGTAAGAGGTATCCTTTGGTGGCTCAGCTGCATCCCACTGTGGTGACAGAAGGGTGGGGTACAGGTCAGAGGTAAGAGGTATCCTTTGGTGGCTCAGCTGCATCCCCTGTGGTGACAGAAGGGTGGGGTACAGGTCAGGGTTGTGGGGCTGGGCACTACACGGCCAGATGGAGGTATCCTGTTAATGGCCAGAGGGGCTGGGAGTGGCCATGGGGTGCCCCATGTACCCCCACCACCCTGTCCCTGGTGATTTCCTTGACCTGCATAGCTCCCCCAAGGGACCCCAACCAGTGTGAGCTGGTAGACAGGCCGCGCTACCGGAAAGGCCCCCACATCTGCTTCGACTACAATGCAACAGTACGTGGGGTGCAAGGGGGGAGTGGCATCCCAGGGGGGCTTCCCAGGGGAGGGATTGGGGCACTGGGTGTCCCATGGGAGGAGGAAGTAGAGCCAGAGTGGTACCCAGGGGACTGGGGCTGTGTTGTGCCTCCCTAGGGGGGAATTGGTGTAGCATGTTCCCCCTGAGGAGTGGACACATGGAGGGAACCTGGGGAAGCAGTACCATGGGAGGGATCCTTCTGATGGGGATTTGAAACCATGGGAGGCACCCGAGGGATTGGGAGCCTTGGGTTGCTCCCTGGGGAGATCAGAGCCACAGAAGGGTCCCTGGAGAGCAATGCTCTGAGTTGCCCTGCTTGTATGTGGGGAGGGAGTGGTACCATGGGGGTCCCAGGGCAGGAGGTGCAGCAGGGCTGGAGGGGGGGGACAGCGGGTGCCCCTGTGGTGCAGTGGCACTGCAGGAGGTGCCCCACAGCCCCTCTCACTTTGCCCCCCCCAGGAAGATACCTCAGACTGCGGCCGAGGGGCTTCGTTCACCCCCTCCCTGGGGGTCTTGCTCTCCCTGCAGCTGCTGCTCCTCTACTCCAGCGGCAGCTGGCACCCGCTGCCCCCGGCCGCCTGCCTTTAGCCCCCACCCCTTACCCCACCGCTACACCCCCTTCCCCTCCCCCCCCTCCCCCGCCCGCCAGCTCTCTTTTCTTTCAAGCTCCATCTCCATCTGCCTCCCCGGCCCGGTGGAGCGGCAGCAATGTCCCCTCCGCTGCCTCGGGGACCTCCGCGAAGCCACCCTGCGCTCCCCACCGGCCACAGCCAAAGAAGAGTCGGGGTGCGGGTAGGGGCTCCCCGGCAGAGCGGGGACTGGGTCGGTGCCCCCGGCATCGCACCCTCCTGGCCACTCGGACTCGGAAGGTGGCGTCGGCACACTCCGCCCGCGACCCCCCATCCACCTCGCCTATTTTTTTAGCCTCAAGATTTTAAAGCAGTTCTTTCTACATCAAGTTTCCGACATTTTCGCCTGGAGACCAGCGGTGTTTATTGTCAACAACGAGGACACATGGGAAGAAAACAAAATAATAAATAATTGGGGGGCGGGGGTTCTAAGGAAAAAAAAAAAAAGGAAAAAAAAAAAAAGAGAAAAGAAAAGGACTTGACTGTGCGGGTCAGTATTGTTTGTTCCAGCGGGTGCCAGCCCTCCAGGCAGACAGGGCAGCTCCAGCAGCCCTGTGGGGCTTCAGGGCAGTGGCAGAGGCAGGGGACAGCCCACCATCGCCTGTGCCAGGGTGGGTGCAGCCCTGATCCCTGCTCGGGGCTCATCCACTCTCGTGTGTTCTTGGGCACAGACACTGGGGTGAAAGGGGGGGGGGGGGAAATGTATTTTTTTTCTTTTCCGTTCTGCAGATCACTGTGAAATCCTGCCCATCCCAGCCCCCTTCCAGCTGCCCTCACCCTAGCAGCCCTGCCAAAGAAACAAACCATGCTGGCCCGGGGGACACGCTGCCTGTCCCCGATGGGGACATGCCACATGCCCCTCAGCAGGATGTACCACATGTCCCTGAGTGGGATGTGGAGTGAGAGGTGCCACATGTCCCCAGAAGGGATGTGCCAGGCCCCCAGGCCCGTCTCTCGGGGCTGCTGGCTGGCCACAGTGAGGTGAGCTGCTCCCTGGGTACTGCTGAGGTCCCCGCTGGGGGCACTCAGCCCTGGAGGGGTGGGAGGTAACCCTGCAGCAGGGCACCCCGAGGTCTTGGGGCTCTCAACAGGGCATTCGGATGGGAGTGTTGTCACTCCAGCCAAAATGCTGGTTGCACAGAAGCTGCTGCTCAGCCCTGGCACCCCAGCACCCCAGCCAGGAGACATGCGGCAGGGCGGTGGAGGCCCAGCACAGGTTGCAAGGTGTCCAGCCATGACACCTCAGGGTGCTGTGGTGCAGGGGGGAGCCATACCCACCACCCATGCCTCCCACTGCTCCCGGCAGTGCCGGGTGCCCCTGCCTGGGCAGGCAGACCCTCACCCCCCTGGGGAATCCTGCTTAGAGCCACCCCATCAACCAGGGCCAGGGGAGCCCCTTAGTATGGCCACCCCTGGGGGGGGCTGAAGAGGGTGCCAGGTGAAAAGTGCTGGGGTTAATTAATGGTCATTCTGCTTGTAGCTTTTTCAGTGTGTGTTTGGTTACTGTCTCTGGGAACTGTGTTTGAACAGATGGCTCTGTGTTACCAGGAGTGTGTGTACTTCTGTAGTCTAGTTAGGTGCTCTGCCAGAAAAACCACCACTATACATACCTATAAATATATACATATATAGACTATTTTAAGTTAAAAAACAATGAGATGAAGGGGTGGTGTGGCCCTAGGCACCCCTGTCCTACTGGGGCCATGTCCTGCCCCGTCCCCTTCTGAAAGCTTCTCTCTGCTCATTCAAAGGCGTTGGGTTTTTAATTGATTTTCTTTAATTTATTTTTCCATTTCTTTGGGTTTTTGTTTTTTTTTTTTTGTACAGAAGAGTTGGAAAACTTTAAAAAAAACAACAAAAAGACAATTTGTAAGATATCGTGTGTGTGACTCCTTGTAAAATATTTTCAAATTGTTTATTACAGAGACTCAGTTATTAAATAATGTTCATATTTTCACTTCACAGGCAGTGGCTGCGTCATTGCCTGGGTGCGTGGGCAGGGCCGGGAGGGGGCACAGCACGGCAGGGGAGGGGGGCGGGCAGGGGCACTGGCAGAGCTGTGGGTTCAGACACCCACACGCTGTACAGGAGGGGCTGTACAGGGATCAGCACCCCCCGCCCTGTACAGCCGTGTCGGCCTCACCCCTCAGGACTGTGTCCCCACCTTGCCCCACATCCATCCCCATGTCCCCTGTACCACCTCCCTGTTGCGTGTCAGTGTCCGTGACTCGGCACCCCTATCGCCCTGTCCACTGGGGCCCACGTCCCACCGTGCCCCACGTGCGCGGGTCATGCGTGTCCGTGTGTCGTCGTCCCGCCCCCGGGTTTGTGTCTCACGTCTCCACGACTGTCCCTCTCACGCCGCCGTAGTGCTGTTTACCCATCCCTCCCCTACGCCTGTGTCCTCCCGTTCCTCTCACCACACCTCCCCTCTTCCCTCAATGTCCGTTTCCCCCCCGATCCCCCCATGACCGCGCCCCCACCCCCGTAGCCGGCAGCTGCTGCCAACTCCATGTCCCAGCGTGCCTCGCGGCGGCCGGCCAGCCCGACACCGACAGTCCGGCTCCGCCCCGGCTCCTCCCGGCGCCGCGCATGCGCAGAGACGCTGTTTGTCCGCGCCCGGCCTGGCCTGCGGCGGCGATTGGAAGGGCAGGGGCCTGGTCGGGGGCTGAGTGGGGCCGGACCCGGGGCGGGGGGGGGGGGAGGAGGGCGGGAGCGCGGGCGAGCCGGGTCAGCCGGGTCAGCGGGCGCTGGGGCAGCTCCGTCGCGCCGGTGGGGGCCGAAGATGCGGCGGTACCTGCCGGTGGCCCGGCAGCACTTCCTGGCGGCGCTGGCCGGCACCAGCGTGGTGGTGAAGTCGTTGAGCGCCGCCGTCCTCCTCCTCTACCTGCTCTCCTTCGGCCTGGACACGGCCTACGGGCTGGGGGTGACTCCCGGCTACCTCCTGCCCCCCAACTTCTGGGTGTGGACGCTGCTGACGCACGGGCTGGTGGAGGAGCGGGCCTGGGGCCTGGCGACCAGCCTGGTCACGCTGGGGGTGGCCGGCCGGCTGCTGGAGCCCCTCTGGGGAGCCCTGGAGTTGCTGGTCTTCTTCGCGGTGGTGAACGTCTCGACGGGGCTCCTGGGGGCCCTCGCCTACTTCCTCACTTACGTGGCCTCCTTCCACCTCGCCTACCTGTTTGCCATCCGCATCCACGGCGGGCTGGGCTTCCTCGGGGGAGTCTTGGTGGCCCTCAAGCAGACGATGGGGGACAGCACTGTCCTGAAGGTGCCCCAAGTCAGAATGAAGGCTGTGCCCATGCTCCTGCTCCTTCTCCTGTCTCTGCTGCGGCTTGCTGCTGTCGTTGAGAGCAATGTACTGGCCTCCTATGGCTTTGGGCTACTCTCCAGTTGGGTCTATCTCCGTTTCTACCAGCGGCACAGTAGAGGCCGTGGAGACATGTCCGACCACTTTGCCTTCGCCACTTTCTTCCCCGAGATCCTGCAGCCTGTGGTGGGTCTGGTGGCCAACCTGGTGCACAGCATCCTGGTGAAGGTGAAGGTCTGCCGCAAGACAGTCAAACGCTATGATGTGGGCGCCCCATCATCCATCACCATCAGCCTGCCTGGGACAGACCCCCAGGACGCCGAGAGGAGAAGGTACCACTTGCCCTGCTTCTATGGGAATTATGTTCATGGGCAGTAAGGGTCGGGTTTAAAATGCAAATGAGGAGGAGCGGGGAGATTCTGGTGAAGGGTGCTAAAGAGGGGGGCATTTTCACCGGGGCTTCTGAGGGCTGCTCTCCCTGCCACAGAGGTGGTGAACAGCATTTCAGGAGGCTGGTGGGACATTGTCCTGCTCTTCCAAACATGGAGCGACGATGAAAGTGCAAGGGAGGAGCGGGAAGGTGCTGGGGAAGGGGCAGAATGGGTTTAGGGCCCCTGCAAGAGTAAGGGGGATGGCCGCTGCTCAGGGAGGTGCCAGCCCCTGGCTCTTGGCACCCATCGTCCCGGCGAGGGGGAAAGTGGTGAGTCAGCCCCGCGCCCCGGCCCTCCTGGCGCTGGCCTTCCGACTCCCGGCAGCAAGGTTTGGACAAGATGTTGGCACTCTGCTTTCCCCTGCCCTGTTTTAGGACTTTCTTCCTCCATTCCCGGAGCGGCCTGTGTGCCGTTTGACGGCCTTTGAGCGCACCACGAGGCAAAAAAAACCCCATCGTGTGTAGTCTGGGAGTGTGGGTGAATTTCTGTGGGGAAGTCCCAGGCACTCAGAGTCATCTCCAGTGCTGCTGAGTCCAGACCTTCCCGACAGCAGAAACCTGGGACGAGGGCTGGGCTTGCACAGTGCCCGGGGGGATGGAGCTGTTAACCCCTGCCTTGCCCTTCAGACCCAGGGTAAACGCACCTGTATGCTTTCACCCCAAAGGCAGCTGGCCCTGAAGGCCCTGAACGAGCGACTGAAGCGTGTAGAGGACCAGTCGGCCTGGCCTAGCATGGAGGACGATGAGGAGGAGGTGACAGCGGCGAAAGCCGACAGTCCGCTGCTGCCTGAGCCCGGTGTGGCTGGGAAGGGCACTGGCCAGGAGTCCAACCTCATCACCTTCCAGGACGCCCCATCCCAGCTGTGACCAGCTGATGTGCCACCCCCTTCCCTGCCCCATCTCCTTTGGAGAGCTGCTAGACCCCCTCATGTGTGCCCCCCACAGCCGGGACCCTTGGCACAGAGTGGGGACTCGTCCTGCGGCAGAGGCGGGGGGCTACCTCATTCCGATGCTTCGTTGCCGCTTGTGGCCAGCGCTGGGCACCCAGGACGATGCTGCTGCTGCCACTGCAAGGACGGGGGGTCCTCAAGCCGCTCCTCTTGGTGCAGGGCAGACCACGGACATCAGCACCATTCCAGGGGTCTGTTCCAGGAGGGGGCTGTTGGGCTGACCCCTGCCCCAAGGGCACTGCACTTGCCCACGCAGGAGCAAAGTCGGCGGCGGTTCCTTGTCACTCCTCTGCACCGGAGGCTGCCCAGGGCGCTCAACACCGACTGCCTCCTTGCTGAAGGTAGTTTTGTCCCTCACCGAGAGAACGGTCAGTCTGGTGGGTTTCTTTCCAAATCCCTTTCCCACAGGGAGCCTCCCCCTGCCCTGGCAGGAGCTTGCTGTGACTGATGAGAGGTTCGGGAGCAGGATTGGGCCACCCAGCCCCTCTCAGTGATGGTCTGGTACTGCCAGCTCTGGGGCTCTGCACAGGAGAGGGCTCTCTCCTCCTCCCTCTCCAACCCCTGAAGCCAGCCCTGCCGAGAGCTGGTGCCCTTGGCCGCTCCCCGGCTAATCCGTTTGTCAGATTACACTAGAAGCTGGAATTAATTTTTACAGTGGGGCTCTCACTGCTTCCTCCCCCAAGCAGGTTTTCTTTCCTGCAGGTAGAGTATTTCCCTTCTCTTTCTCTCCTTCTATGTTGATGGGCTTTTTTTTTTTTTCTTTTTTCCCCACTCTCTGTTTCTGGATGGAGAGGATGCTCCCTGCAACAACCTCCTCACAGTTCCTGAGTCCCCAGGCAGCCCCCAGCCTGGGAAGTGGGTCAATGGTGTCACAACTGTTTTTTTAAAGGACCACACGAGGTTTTGTCAACTGGGAAAAACATAGATGTTTTGGTTTCAATAAAGAGTTCTTTGAAAAAGTTGGCTCCCGCAGCAGAGCAGGGGCAGGGGGGCCAGACATAGAACAGCCCCTGGGTGCTCTTGGGCAGGAGTCTGGAGAGGGGGTTTCTTTCCAGTTGCTCCCAACAGGTTGGGAGTGACCACTTGCAAATGGGTGGGGGGAAATATGCAAGGGGGGATGTCTGCCTGCACCCCAAAATCCCCTGCCCCGGGCAGTAAAGAGGGCTTGTTGCACCGTAGCTGCCTGAAATCTTTATTGAATAAAAGCTCTGGATACAGAGGAATTTCCCAGCCTGGGAGCTGCTCCCAGCAATGCTGAGAGCAGGATACCTGCCAAGAAGGAGCTGCTGTGGCAGACAGAGCCTTGCAGTGCCCAGCTGCCCCAGAAGTGGCCA
Organism: Corythornis vintsioides; assembly: GCA_025447755.1. Lineage (NCBI taxonomy): Eukaryota > Metazoa > Chordata > Aves > Coraciiformes > Alcedinidae > Corythornis > Corythornis vintsioides. Next base: position 14,997 of record JAOEGS010102652.1, read on the forward strand.
GGCTGGAAGGAAGGCTTTTGTACCAGCAAGGCAAGAGGTGAGGAGGCTCCTTTCTGCCTTCCTGGTTCACAGGCTGGCTTGAGGGCTTGTCCCCCAGGCCTGCGCTGAGCTGTGTTCCCCTTGAGCTCACACTGTTCCCTTTGCCCCTCAGAGGGACAAAACAGGCCTTTGCAGGCTGCCAGTAATTTGGTCTGTAAAATGAACCACCCCCACACCATCTGCCAGGCTGAAGCTTTGCTGTCCCAACCTCCGGGAAGGATTTGTGCGTGGTAACGGGTCCCTGGTCTGTGGTCCTTGGGGCTGACTGCACCAGTCATGGCTATGCCATGGGGACAGATGTGCCACTGTCCCATTGCATCTGCCTTGGGTGCTGCCACACCTGCTTCAGCCCTCCTGCAGCTGAAGCCACAACCGTGCCCTAGGCTTATACTGGCCAAGCTGTTTCTGTGGCAGGAGCAGTGCAGTGTCTGCCCTCTTCAGAAACACAATACCTCCTGTCCTACTTGCTCCAAAGCAGCCCTGGGTGATATGGGAAGGAAAAAGGAGCAGGAATCCTGAGTGAACCCTCAGTTCCCAGTACTGAGCACCAACCTGCCACAGGGACCACCAGCTTTACCTGGGTTGGAAAGCGTCCCCACCAAGGCAGGCATGAGAAGGGTGGCTCCTGCCTGCTGACTGTCACCCCTATTGTAGCTGCTCCCCAGGGACAAGACACTATGGACAATCCAGGACTAACAAGAGATTAGTAGGTAGAGATCAAGTTCTGAGGAGACCCTACATGAGCAGGGAAGCCCTGGCCTCACTGGCTCACAATGGGGAAACTCAGATCTGCGCCGGGCCCTCAGTGCTGGCTCCGTTTGCGGTAGAGGTAAGCATTGCTCACCTGGTTCATGATAACCAGACTAGTGAGAAGAGGACACAGAACAGCAAGGTACCAGGAGACACCTGTCACCGAAGTGGTGAACCACAGAGAACACATGCCCAGCATCAGGCTGGCACAGCCCAGCAGGTAGCCCACCAGCCCCGAAGTTGCGTGGTACACCTTGAGCTTGGCCAGCGTCCAGTTCTTCATCAGCTTGGGGTAGAGTAGGAGCACACCCCCCATACACTGCCCACTGGCGTACAGCACCGTCAGCAGCCCCGTCAGGCCGTGCCAGGTGACGAAGTGGGCCTTGCCGTTCAGGTGCTTGTTGTAGGTGATGATGCCCAGCCCGAGGAGGGCACAGAGGAGGGCGAGCAGCTGCAGGGCCCAGTGCACCCGCACCTTGACTTTGCGGGAGAAGGAGCGGAGCAGCGAAGTCTCCGGGGAGAATACCAGCAGCGCTTCTGTCATCAGGAATGAGAACTGGGAGAAAAAGGGCACAGGAATTGGAACCGGCTGCCCCCACCCTTCTGCCAAGGCCCGCGGCAGGACGGGAGCGGGTCCACATCTCAGCCCGGGCTCAGCTTCCCACCATCAACGGCAAGCAGAGGGGCCTCCATGCCGGGTGCTCTCCGCCAGCAGGGCCCCTTCCTCTGCCCGAGGGAGGTGCCGTGGTAGGGGGGCAGCACAGCGAGGCGGCCGGTATCGGGGCGGCGGGACTTACCGCAAAGGCCATGAGCAGCGGGTGCCAGGAGAAGAGGCCTGCAAGGGAAGGGCAAGCGCTCAGGTGAGCTGAGGAGACGCCCGGCCCGCCCCGCCTCCCCTCTCCCGGTCCGCCCCCCGGTCCAGGTACATCCGCCGTCTGCGTCCCTATCCCTCGGCACTCACTGGATCCGGGCCGCGCCAGCACGGCCACGGCGGTGGGGAAGCCCAACGCCACGAGGTGGGCGGCGGCGCCGGCAACGGCGCGCAGGGAGCGGTACAGCCGGGACTCGGTCTCGGCCGTCAAGGCCATGGCGGCCGGCGGGGGAGGCGGAGGGTGAAACCGCCGCCAACACGGCCGCCGAGCTGGGCGGGACGGGTCGCGGTCTCTGATTGGGCGAGCTGCGCTGTCCGTCCGCGCCAGACCCCGCCTTCTCCGCGGGGTGCCGCCGCTGAATGGGTAGCGGCGCTGTCGCTCGGGCCGAGATCCCGCCTCCGCCGGCGCGGGCCTGTGACGATCTTTCCCCGGCACCGGCCCCACGGCAACCGGCAGGGCTGGGGCGCACGCGCGGCACGAGCAACTTCGCCGCCTGTCTCTGGGGCGCCTGCCGGGCCTCGCTGGGGCCGCCATGGGTGGCAGGATCGAGTGCGTCTTCTTCAGCGAGTTCCACCCCACCCTGGGGCCCAAGATCACCTACCAGGTGCGGGGGCGGGCCTGGGCCCGGTTGCCTGCGGCAGGGGCTGAGCCCGGCCCCAGGGGCGCCCTTAGGGAAGGATGGGAGGTGCGAGGTGGGGACACGGGGCCGGGCCCGGCTGGAGCGGGGTGTTCTTTGCCGCTACAGGTGCCGGAGGATTTCATCTCTCGGGAGCTCTTTGACACTATCCAAGTATACGTCATCACGAAGCCCGAGCTGCAGAACAAGCTGATCACCGTGTGAGTGTCGGCCGGGTCTGTTCTTCCTGTTCTCCTCGCCACGGCTGGGCGAGGCGCTGCCAGTGGGAGGGGACAGCTCGGTGGTGGGCCAGGGCCATTTGTCAGCTCCGGGCTCATGGGAGGGTCTGACGCCGTGGTCTGCAGTTCACTATGATGCCCACAGTTACCTGCACCAGGGGGATGGGTTCCTGGTTCTGGAGGTGGCTGGTGGTCTCTGTGGTTTGCTGTCTGAATCCAGGAAAGTCAAACAAGTCTTCAGAGCTTCACTGGTTTTGAAAGGAGACTGCTTTTTTTCTCTCATGGCTGAGTCTTTTTCAGGCTGTGTGTTTTGCACTCTGAGCATTTGGAGATTAGACATCATTTTTCCCGTAAAGCAGAGAAGCCCCGGTCTCCAGAGCCAACTGGCAGCTAGCCTCATGTGGGCCCTGGGCCTTGCTGAGGGCAGAGGTGCAGGTTATTGGTTATAGTTCTATAGGAAGGTATTTGTCTTCCCCTAGGACAGCCATGGAGAAGAAGCTGATTGGCTGCCCTGTGTGTATCGAGCATAAGAAGTACAGCAGAAATGCTCTGCTCTTCAACCTGGGCTTTGTGTGCGATGCCCGAGCCAAGGCCTGTGCGCTGGAGCCCATAGTGAAGAAGCTGGCTGGCTACCTCACCACCCTTGAGGTGAGGCCTGAGCCAACAGGAGCAGAGGCTGGCTGCCTCATTATCTGCCCCATGGATTCAGTGTTGCCCTGATGCATGTTGTGGGTCACTGGGCAATGCTGGCTTAGGGCCAGTGACCCACGGTTTATGGTGAGGAGGGGATCGTGCTGATTTTACCCACACGTTGCATGGAGTTTGAAGGAGGATTGGATGTGATGTGTGGCTCCTATAGCTGATAATCTTGTGGGGAAGAGCTGACTCCATTTTCTGCTCTCTTTAGCTGGAAAGCGGCTTCATTTCCAATGAGGAGAGTAAACAGAAGCTGGTTCCCATCATGACAATCCTGCTGGAGGAGCTGAACGCCAAAGGAAAATGCACCCTCCCTATAGGTATGGCAGCCATACTGGCCCAGCAGCGAGGGCAAGCAGGGCAGGGAGGTGCTGGGGGGCATCTGGGCCAGCCCCTGCCTGAGTGTACTCTGCCTATGCTACTCCTGGCAGCTCCCTGCACTTGGAGCTGGGGGACATCTGAGCCAGCCTTGCCTTAGGTGGCTCAAGGGCCAGGAGTAATGGGGCCTTGGGCCCCAGATCCCTCCCTCTGCTTCATGTGGTGGTGTCCTGGGGCTGGAGGCAACAAGCTTCCAAGTTAGAGGTTTCTGTAAGGACTGAATGCTCCCCTTTTCCCCATCCAGATGAGTCAAACACCATCCACCTGAAGGTGATTGAGCAGCGCCCAGACCCCCCTATTGTGCAGGAGTATGATGTCCCTGTCTTCACCCAAGACAAAGATGACTTCAACTCCCAGTGGGATCTCACCACGCAGCAGGTACACATGCTTGACTGGGATCATTGAATGGGATCTGCTTCCAGCCTGCCTCAGGGCAGATGGGAGTTAGGCTGTCCCAGAAATTACCACATTAATGAGCACATTTGGTCCTTCCTTTTTAATTTGTGCTTGGGCTGGTGAGCAACCTATCTGTGCAATATGAGGGCAAAATGCTGCTGGGGATGGATCCTGCCCACCCCATTGTGTTCCCACACAGAGGAGAATTTCTTGAGCTTAAGGATGATGCCTTGTATCTCTCTGTTCTCTCCCCTCTTAGCTTTTGCTTCCTTCCCTCCTAGATCCTGCCCTACATTGATGGCTTTCGGCACGTCCAGAAGATTTCTGCAGAAGCCGACGTGGAGCTGAATCTGGTGCGCATTGCTGTGCAGAACCTGCTGTGAGTGTCTGCAGGGGGCCTGGCCAGCTCATGGCAGGGGTGGGGCTGGCAGAGAGGTTCTCTCAGCTTTCCCTCTCCATCTGCAGGTACTATGGGGTCATCACACTCGTCTCCATACTCCAGGTGGGTCAGGGCATAGAGCGTGGGGCCTCAAGCAGGATTTGGGTAATGGCTGTGACATTGGGGTGGTTGTGTAGGGGAGACAACAGGGTTCAGAAGGGGATGGGTCTGTCTCAGAGCTGCAGCTGAGCAGAGCTCGTTTTCTCTTTATCTGCCAGTATTCCAATGTCTACTGCACCACACCAAAGGTACAGGACCTGGTGGATGACAAGTGTCTCCAGGAAGAGTGTCTCTCCTACATCACCAAACAAGGTACAGTGACCCCATGCTGGGGTACCGGCAGAGGCAGGGGGAGAAGGCAGCTGACTGGTGACTTTTGTCCCCACAGGGCACAAGCGAGCCAGCCTCAGGGATGTCTTCCAGCTCTACTGTGGGCTGAGCCCTGGCACAACGGTGCGAGACCTCATCTCCCGCTACACGCTGCAGCTCCAGAGGGTGGATGAGAGGTTGGAGCCAACACCCTCCTGAGAGTGGTGGTGACACTGGTGGTGATAGGGCAAGCAAGGGTAGGGGAGTGGGGAGGGAGTACCCAACCCCTGCATCAGTAGGTATGGAAACAGAATTATAGAATCATTTAGGTTGGAAAAGACTTGTAAGAACATTGAGTCCAATGATTAACCCACCACTGCCAAGCACACCAATAAATCATGGCTGCATAGCTTTGAAATCCTTCCAGGGATGGTGATTCCACCACTTTCCTGGGCAGCCTGTTCCAGGGTTTGATCAGAAGAGAGAAAACGTGGGAGCACTGTTTTGGGAAGGCAGAGATAGACCAATACAGACAAAGGAGATTGGACACATGTGGCGAAAGCAGAAGGAATGGGTGGAGCTGGAGTGTTTGACACCTCTGTGTGTGGTCTCAGTCTCTTGCCTCTGCATCCTCAGGAGGCTTATCCAGTTTGGTTTGATGAAGGGCCTTATCCGGCGGCTCCAGAAATACCCTGTCAAGGTTGCCCGGGACGAGCGGAGCCACCCAGCCCGGCTGTACACGGGCTGCCACAGCTATGATGAGATCTGCTGCAAGACAGGTGAGGATCTGGGCTTCTCCATGCAGGACAGTGGGAGGCAGAGGACTGGACTGTGCACTGATTTTGGGGTGTCCCTCACTCCTTCGGGAGCCTTCAGGATGTGAGGAGACAGGATTCTGGACTAGCTTCTGAGCTGAGCTGGGCTGCCAAGCCCATGTTGCCAGGGGGAGGTGCGAGGTGCCCTAGCCAGCCCCCCAGCACTGCTGCTGGGCACCCCACTAACACCCCGCTGCCTTCCCCGTCCGCAGGCATGAGCTACAAGGAGCTGGATGAGCGCCTGGAGAACGACCCCAACATCATTGTGTGCTGGAAGTGACGGCGGGATGGCAGCCGGGGCCCGTGTGTTTCCAGTGCCCCCCGCAGGCCGCGGTTGCTCCTCCGCGCCGCCAGGGGGCGGCAGAGCCAACGTTAGGACTTTCCACCACGCGCCCCCGCGGTTACCATAGCGACATGGACGCCATGGCGGTCGCAGGGCCGTCGCCGCTGCTGCCCGCGGAGGCCGAGGCCTTGGTGCGGGCGTTGCAGGGCACCGAGCTGCGGGACATCGGCGGACAGGGGTGCGCGGGGCTCGGCTGTGCCGAAGATGGGGGCTAGAGCAGCAGGGCCTTGCTACTGGGGTGTCCCTGGAGGGTCTGGGACAGGGGGAGCACAAAGATGGGGCTCTCAATTTGCAGTGTCCCTGTTGGGGCTGTGGAGAGGAGGCATATCAGGTTTGGAGCCTCCCTACAGGGTCCGAGTGGGGATAAGGAGGGGTTCCCTAGGTCTGGGGTAGACAGGAAGGGCCCTTGTTTTGATGTGACCCCCCCAGAGAATAAAGGCTGAGGTGGGGGGAGAGGAGGTGTCCTGGTTCTGGAGCTTTCCTGGAACAAATATGAGAGGGAGGAGAGTCCAGGGGGACAGAGAGCAAAGAAGGGTGCCAGATCTGGGATGGCCCCAGAGGGTCTGTGGGTGGGGGTGATAGAGAGGAGGACCTCCACTTTCAGGGTATTTCCACTGAGGGTGCCTCAGGGTGGGTGTTGCTGGGAGCAGGCAGGAGAGCACTGGGGTTGGAGCTGCACCCTGCAGGAGAATAGGCTCAGGAGACAGTGTGGAGTTTGGGGGTGCTGGGAGCAGGTTTCCCTGCATGAGGAACCCTCTCTGCACAGTCAAGCACCAGAGCCAGTGGCCATAAGTCTATGGCACTGATGTCCTTGCTGGCTGCCCCACAGATGGATTCAGCAACACGAGTGTGTCGAGAAGCTCAACATGCATGCCATCCTGAGTGCTTCTGTGGGCCAGGAGCAGCTCCTCACTGAGCTGCTGGTCAGCTATGCCAAGGTGAGCTTCCCTGAGCACTGTAGTGATCCCCACACCAGGTCTTCAGCCTCAAGTTGCAGTTGTCTTGTGGACAGTGTGCAATTTTGGAATAAAATGGTGAAAGATCTGTTGTATCTCCAGCAAACTTCGTTGATTCGTGGTTTGACAGTTTTGCTGTTTTAAAAAAAATTAAAGATCAAGTTGTATGATATTTCTACTTGCTGATCTCTGGGTCCTCTGTTGGAGGTTGTTTTGTTTTTGTTTTTCTGTGCACTGGCCCCTCTGGTTGCAGATCTCTGCCCAGTACCTGGAGTGCCCCAACCCCAGAATGTGCTGGGCTGCACTGGAATGTGTGGTACCATAGACCTGCCCAGCTGCTCGGGGTCATCTTCCCCCTTTGCAACCTGCTGAGAGCTTTCTGGCTGTTGGTCTGTTGGTGAAAAGCTGGGTGAATGCAAAGACAGTGTGTCCCAAGGCTGCTCTCCTCTGTGGGCTTACTGCAGTCTGTGTGGCTGAGCATTAGCAATAAAACCAGTTCCCCTGTGGCACTGCTCTGAAAGGCTTCACTTCTTCCACCCCTTCCCTGTCTAGATTCCCATTCTCATTGGGGAGCTGATCTCTGTGGAGATCTGGAAGCACAAGGTCTTTCCCGTGCTGTGCCGGCTGAAGGACTTCAAGCCAAGAAGCACTTTCCCCATCTATGTGGTGGTGAGTACAGGGGGCAGCAGAACGAGCCTGGTAATTGGGTGGGTACCACAATGCATAAAAAATAAATCTCACCCTGAAGGTCTCAGCACTGGGTTTTACATCTCATCAGGCTGAGAAGCTGTGGTGAGCTGTGTGACACAGTGGTTTCCTGGTTTCCCAAAGCTGAGTGACAAGGCTGTGTCCTTGGCTCCAGAAGGCACAGGATCTCGTGGCCTGGGATGCTCAGCTCATCTGAGGCCTGTGCCCCTGCTAATCCTGCACAGGGACTTGTGGGAGTTGCTGGATGCAGCACCACTCCTGGAGGTGGCTTGCAGCTCCCAGCAACTCTGTGATGCCCACACTCCTGGTGTCAGCAACACCCCAGTGGGTATTTGTCCCCCTCTGAGCAGTACTTTTCTCTGGCGTCTCTGACTAGAGGGCTCTCCAAGGTTACATACCACTGGGGGAAGAAAAGCACCTTTTCTTTTTCTTGCCAAGTAGTGGTCCCTGAAGTCATTCTTGGCATGAGAGGGATTCTGGGTGCTGAGCTTCCCTGCAGAGGGATTGAGCTCTTGACATAAGCCCTGAGGCTTGGAAGTTTCAGCCTGTTTTCATTTGAGGGTAACGTCTTGCTGGGACAAGGTGGTATCTGCTCTGGGCAGCATCTGTTGGCAGCATTGCCTCAAGGCAATTATCTGGCAATTATCATGGTTCCCAGTCTCTGGACAAGGCTGTTTGTCCTGGTCTCAGGGGGCTGAGAGCAGTGCTGCCATGCTGCTCCCATTTCAGGCAGCAGCTCTCTGCCAGGGCCAGAGGCTGCAGCTTGCCCAACGGCTACAGCTGCACTGCCAGCATAGTGCAGAGACAGCCCTGAAGATCCCTGCTTGCTGGGAAGCATAGTTCTCTGCATGCATGTCATGGTGTCATAGTATTTATGTTAATGTGGACAAATTATGCAGTCGAGTTTTAAATACTAATAAGAACTACATTAACTGGGGTTATTTAAGATTGCATCACTTGTATTTGTCTCTTGGACTTGTGCCTGGCTATAGCTACATAAGCAACTTCTTAAAAGAGCTCTTTTCCCCATCTCATTGCCTGTGTCCTCAGTGCTGGTGGCTGCTCTGCTGTTACCTCACTCTTGCTATTTTCCTCCCACAGCTGCATCATGAAGCCTCCATCATTAACCTCTTAGAGACTCTGTTTTTTCACAAGGTAGGAGGCAGGTTTGGCTTTCTTCACCATAAAACAACTGGAGTAGAAAGCCACAGCTGTGGGAGCTGGCCCTCTGTGAAACTGCTGTCATTGTGCAGGAGATCTGTGAGTCAGCAGAGGACAGCATTCTGGATTTAATTGATTATTGCCACCGAAAACTGACCCTGCTCGCAGCTCGGAGCACCAATGGACAGACGGTGACCCCAGGAGAGCTTCGTGCTGAGGATCTGCCCAGCCCCTCATCCATGCAGGTGAGCAGAAAGTCCTGTAGCTCACTGGGGACACCTGAGATAGAGGATGTAGGCAACCTGAAGCACAGGGGGGGCCTTCCTGCAGAGAACACCTTGGCTGAAACCCCAGTACCTCTTCCCCTTCTTGAAAGGCATCTGGTGCTCGTCCATACCAGCAGCTTAGCTGGGCCAGCAGCTGCTGCCACCTCCCTGCACCCTTCAGCCACACTTGCAGCCTCTCTCATGACAGTGTCAGCTTGAGGCTTCCCACAGGATGAAGTCTGAGCTCTGAGAGGGGGACACTGGAGAGCTAACAGGCAAAATACTTGGTACAGGGGTTTCAGCCATACTGTTGCTCTTGAAAACTATGTGGGTATGTCTTCTTGGAGCCTGTGAAACCACCCTGAGGTTAATCCACCCAGGATTAACCATGAGAGAGATCTTTCCCTAAACTGATGAACAATATGACTAGGAATTGTCCTAATGTGTTTGGACATTTGTCCTAATCTGTTCCTGGGCTGTCACATACACCTGATCTCTCTTTGCTTCTACTGAGTTCCTTTCTGAAGCTGTGCACATTGCAAGGAGTGTTCAGGGGAGCAGAGTTAAAGTGATAGCCTGCAAGTTTAGCCATACTTTCCTGCATCTCCTCTATCCTTTGGCTTGTTGCCCGAGCACATGCTTCTCTTTCAGAAAAGGGAAGGAAGTGGAGAGCTCTGGAGCACAATAGGGATGTTTTCCAGGAAATGTTTTCCCAGCTGGGGAGGGGAAGAGGGTGTCTCTGTAAGTGATTTGTCATGGTTTAAGTGAAAAAAAAATAAAATAAAAGGCCTTTTCTAGCCAATGGGGTTCTAAAAAGTGCTCATCAGCCAAGGAGCCTGGTTTCCTCTGATTCATTCCAACCACTTCTGACTCAACATACAGTAAACCCCTAAGAAAAAAAAATATCCCTGCCCTCTCCTGTGTTCTGGAGCCTGTTTTCCTTTGTTACTGTGTATGGTGGTAACCCGTGGCACAGGACCTGTTCTGCTGTTCTCCAGAAGCACAGGCAAAAGTCTGCCTGAAGGTAGCAGAGATTAGGTTTGGTTACCAAAAGGAGTTGTAGGAAGCAGCCTCACCAGGGAATTTTGGAGAGGGAAGTGGGGGTGAAGAGCCCATAAGATTTTCTTAGTAGTGTGTGGGGTGCTGGCACGGGAAGTGCAGGGCTTCTTACCACAGGAATTTGGAAGGGAACCATTGCAGTGGTGCTTTAGAGAAATACAAGTTGCTGAGGTCAGTTCTCTGCACACAAAGATGTGAGCTGCTGAGCATCTGGGGACTTGAGAGCAGAAACTCTGCCTGGGCCAGGGGAAAGGGCTTGTCACCTCTCAGCCTGGCCATCCCAATGTTCTTGGAAGAGGCTGAGCCCAGGGGGTGGCTAGGCTGTTAGCCTGAGCACATCAGGAGTGAATGGGGTGTCCACACTGCCTGGAAGGAGAAGGAGGCTGGGTGGCTGGAGCATGTGGCATAACTGTGGGCTGGGATAACCACAGGCAAATAGCTGGCTATATGCAAGCTAGAGGGGCAAGGCAGATCCAGGAGGAGTGAATGTAGGACTTCAGCTGTGCCTTCTCCTGGGATGGGCCTCTTTCAGGGGGTGTCCCTGTGTAGGAGTGCTGCTGCTGGTTGTCACTCATGACCTGTTAGGGTAGGGAGATGTATAACGAGCAACAGTGAGCTTCAAGCACTTATGTGGCTGCCCTGGCAAACAGGCAGCACTGGCAGAGTTGAGGTGAGAAGCAGTTTGTTTTGCAGGGCTCTGGCTTCCTTCCTCCCCACTCTATGGTTGCAGACGTGCAGTCAACAGCCTACCTCCCTGTACCTCCTGTGAGGTAGGGCCTGAAAGCCTGAGGCTGTGCTTGTCCTTCCACAGGAGCTGCAGAAGCTGGCAGAGACAATGGAGTTTGAGATTTCTCTGAAAGCCCTATCTGTGCTGCGGTTCATCACCGATCAGGTGGAGAGGTAGGTGCCCAGGAGCAGCAGAGGACATGTGCTGAGCATTCTGGTTGAGGTTCCTGTGTGGTTGCAGCAGGTACCTGGTCCCCTTTCAGCATCTGGCTGTATCTGTGGTGGCAGTGGAACTGTGCACCAGGAGACAAACTCAGCAGTGCTCCACCCTGGTCCATAGTACTCACAGGAAACCAGATCATTGTGGAGTTTTTTTTTCCTGCCTCTCCCAGTTGCCCCAGGTAGTATTTGCATCTATGCTGGCATTTGTCTGCAAGTGCCAGTTCACCCTTTTTTGTCATGTCTCCAGTCTGCCCCTGAGCGCGCTGACACGGATGCTGAACACCCACAACCTGCCCTGCCTCCTTGTTGAACTGGTGGAGCATTGCCCCTGGAGTTGCTGGGAAGCAGGTATGGATCATACCCCACAGTACCTGGGGTGTTGTGGTGGTGTGCTGTGACCTGTATCCAGTGATGGGTCTGCTGTAGGAGTCCTTGCAGAAAGCTGCTCCCCCTCTACCCTCCCCTTCAGCCTCCTCCACTTGCTCCCCACTAGTGCTCCCTGCCTGAAGCTGTTCAGCTCAAGAGCAGCTGCAGCACAGCTGGGCTGGAGACCCAGCAGTGCCTCCAAAAGCTGATGCTTGCACAGGACTGTCTCTTCTGAGCTGATAACAGCCAGGGCAGCACATCTGCCAGTCCCACCTGCTCCTCTAAGGAGTCTTGTCCTGGACACAGGAAGGTCAGAGTGCCAGTCTCAGCCTGTCTGCACCTTTCTGGGGCAGCACTAAGAATTAGAGCCAGATGTGGGCTCTCCCAGACAGCAAAGCATTTGCCCTGAAGCTGCTGATCACTGAGCTTCACTCTTTGCCAAAGGTTCTCATAACAGGTTGTGTCCATCAGCCATGGCCTGTGTGATCAGCCCTGCCTCCTGCACCTAGGCATGCCCCCCTGCACTCACCAGCTTCCCCATAGCCTGCCTCTGAGTGGTGGGGCAAAGCCCAGGGTGTGGGAACCTACAGTCCCTTCCCCAGTTCTGCACTTGGGGGGTCGCAGCACAGGCAGGGGAGGAAATTATTCTGGGAAGCACATGGCTCTGCACCTGCTGAGAGGAGCTCAGCTGGATGAGGGAGCTTTCCTCCTTCCTTCAGCCAAGAAATGCATCCCTTCTCTCCGCCTGTGCTCTTGGGTATCAGAGGGAGCTTTGATCCAGGGCCCTGAGGGAGGGACTCAAAGGATACAAGATACAGGAGTACAAAGGCATTTCCAGACTGTGCAGACACAGGGTTACATCCTCCTTCATCTGCCAGAGCACCACAGTAGCTCCTGCAGCTTGCTTTGTCACTTCTGTTATATTTATGCTACTTTTGGCTTTCACTGGCAGAAGAAACATCAAAAGAGTGGCCATGCTGCTACCCCAAAACCTGCCTCTCCAGACACTCTTGCTGCAGCACAGGCTTCCCCACCATCTACCAGTGCTCTGCACTCATGGCCAAGTAGAGAGGGAGATACCTCAGGTTTGTTCAGTTCCTGCCATAGCCCTATTGTTTTAATAGATACAGCTTATGCTTTCATGCTCTCTAGTATATTGTATTAGTACCAAGTAGGCTGCTCTGATGAGTAACAGCATGGGGAAGCTGAGGCAGAAGCAGAGGGGCTTGCCTGTGGTGAAATGAGACAGTGAGCATAGGGCTACATCCACACCTCTGAGATGTCTTCCTTCAGGCAACACTGTCTCTCCCTGGAGTCACACATTCTTCTGTCCCTCAGGCAAGCTCAAGAAGTTTGAGAATGGCACATGGCATGTGGTGCCCCCTGAAGACCAAGTGAAGATGACCAAACTCGATGGGCAGGTGTGGCTTGCCCTCCTCAACCTCCTACTCAGCCCTGAATGCCAGCGCAAATACCACTTTGATGGCTTCAACAAGAGCCAGCTCCTTAAGGTAAGACCCCACACGATGAAGGCTGTAAGCCACTCAGCACTGAGTAGGACCTTGCCAGCACTACCATTTCTCCCCATTCTCAATGTGGGGTCCTAGGAGCCATTGGTGGAAAAGCAAGGGGATCTGTCACTGTGCCAGCAGCAGCAAAACTTGTGTTTGTGGGTTTACCTCATGGAATCCTCATGGCCTGCTCTGCCAGTGCCCTGCAGATCCTTGCTCTTGCCTTGCTGTTTCCCCAGCTCTGCCTCTCTTGTCTTGACCACTCTCTGTTCACTCTTCTCTTCCCCTCTACGGCCACAGCTCTGTGCATTCCTGACAGATGTCCTTGTTGACCAGCTGCCCAACCTTCTGGAGATGAAGAGATTTCTGAGCCACCTTGCAGTGACAGAGCCAGCTCCCCCTAAAAAAGATCTCGTCCTGGAGCAGGTAATCTGTGGCTCTTCCTACATCTCTCCAGCTCCTCTGCTTTAAGCCTGAGTAGGCTCCTTTTTCCTCCCACCAAGCTCAGCTCTCAGAGGTGGTGTCCTGGTAAAGCAGCCAAGCACCCATTTCACAGTTACACCCTTATTGCCAGCAGACTTGTCCACAGATGACATGGGAACCTTGTCCTGCTGCTGCAGTGGCCAAGCAGATGCATCTAAAAGCATGAATACTGGGTTATAAACAACCCTCCAGATTGTGCCAAGTCCCTGGGGTGGTGCCTGCGTGGGGGAGAAATGATCCATGGCTTGTTTTGATGATCAACTCTTGATTTAACATTTATCAGTGTTTTCCTGCTGAATTCTGGACTCCCCAAGACAGAGTCCCCTTTAACAGCCCTGACTCGGGGCTGCTTTGCACACTGTGTGTGGAGTGATGCCAAGGTCTGGTAATAGAGGCTAGAGTCAGACTGGTCCAGCTGATGTCTGGGGCTTAAAAATTGGGTCCTGAGGGTCTTCAAAAAGTGTGAGGTTCTTCGGGGGGTTAATCTGTACCGTGGTAATCTCTGGAGAAAAGTGTTTCTACTGCCTTATAAACTGAAGGGAGAAACTGTGCATGGGTGCAGATCTGGAAAGAGGTAGCTGAGAAGAGCTGGAAGAGCAGAGGCTCTTCCCCACTGCTGGAGGCTCCCATGCACCTTCTGGTAGCAGCTGAATTGGTGAGGCAGTGGTCGTATGGGCTGTGCAGAGTGGGAGCATTCTGTCTTCAGCAAGACTGGCCATGTGGCCAGGAAGAGGGTAATGTATCCTGTCTGGAGCTGCTTGCAGCTGAGCCAGAGGCATGGCCCTTGCTGGGAGCTGGAGAAGGCTGCAGACCAGTAAGCCAAGCATCTGAGGATGGCAGTGGGGTTTGCTCCATGTGTCTTGACTGCCAGTGTGTTGGCAGGGCAGAGGTGGGCAGCTGCTGAGCTGGTGACCTTGCCCAGCCCTTGTTCAGGCTGCTGCCCTTCCCTGTAGCTCAACTTTTGTGCTGGTGCTGCTCCTGATGGCCCAGCAGGCAGGCAGGGGGGAGCCAGCTGGAAGCACACACATGGTCTCCCTGCTCTGCCCAGAAAGCAGTGAACTAGCTCCTTGTCACTGAGCCAAAATTTGAAAAGGCTTTTTTCCATTTGGCTGCTCCCAGAGCAGCCTCCTCCCCTTTCAGGTCTGGCTATTTTTACTCTGCTGGAGAAGGCAGGGCTGTTTGAAGCAGCATCATCCCCTCCAGAGCCTGAACTCCCCACACTGCTCTTGGCTGCCACTTTCCCTTTTGTACTGGACTCTTCTTCTCCATGAGTTCGTCTTCAGGGAAGTGACGAGTGGAAAAATCTGCTCAGGCAGACAGCTCTGGAGCATGGGGTTCATGCTGCTGCTGTCAGGCAGGGCACTGAAATCCCAGGGCTTTCTGTTCAGGGGCCCAGTCCCTGGGATTGAACTCTGGCTCCCACACAGACCCTGAAGCTTTTGCCTTGTTTCACCTAAGCACTCATTGGCAAGCAGATCTATCCCCTCCAAGTACCCAAAAGCAGACTCTTGCTCCCTGTGCATTTGCCTCTGCTCAGCCTCCTGGAATGGGCATGCTCCTCATAGCCAGCCCTGTCTGCCCCCCATCAAATGTCCCCATACAGCAGCACCTTTGATTGGGCTGCAACCACCCCTTCCCCCTTCTTTGCCTCTCCTGCCAGGTTCCCGTCATCTGGGACCATATCTGCAAGAAAAACACGGGGAAGTGGGAGGCTATTGCCAAGCACCAGGTGAAGTGGATCTTCAGCCCCACCGAGGAGGACCTGAAGCTCCAAGCATACAGGTAAGGCCCTGGCACAGGCACACAGGGTGCCCAGTGAGTCAGTATCCCCATTAGAGGCTGGAGCTCAGCACTGTGAGGATGAAGGGGTGCATGATACTGACTGGGGATGTCCTCATAAGAAATTCCCTCTCTGTCTGCTGCAGGTGGACACAGATCTACAGTCTCGACATGATGGAGGCTCTGGCCCCCGAGAAGCCCCGCTGCAGGGTGTGTGGTGCAGAGGCAGCCAAGCGGTGCTCTCGCTGCCGGAACGAGTGGTACTGTACAAGGTAAGGGAGCCCTGCAGCCTGCCTGTGTATCCTGCAGCCCCCCAGCACCCTCCTGTAGCCCCTCAGTGTTCCCTGCTCCCCAGATCCCCACAGACCTCCTTGGAGAATGCTGTGAAAGGGCCAAGGGAAGCCAGAGGTCCCACTGCTGGCTCTCCTATTTACAATGTACCTCTCCAAATCTTATGGTGAGCCTGAGGTGCTGGAATGGTGACGAAGGAGATGCCAATGAGTGTTGTGTTGCTGCTGTGGAGGTGCTGAGCTGCCTCTGCCCACACCACCAGCAACAAGCATTGGGCTCAGTTTCCTATGGTGACATTTCCTTCCCTGCACCTTTGTGGGGCAGCAGGAAGGAAAAAAGCACCCACAGCTCTGTGGGTGTGGGTGACAGGCTGGGATGTGGCAGCTGGGATGGTGGCTGTTAAATTAAATCTTCTCTGGTCCTACACCATCTGGCAAGGTCTGGCCTTAAGCTGTCTTAGCCCTCAGAACTGGGGGCCACATTCACCTCTCTGTTGGGCTAATGCTTGTTCATGCCACAGTCTGGAGGAGTATGATGTGGGGGTTTGTCCTTGTTGCTGCTTCTCTCCCAGGGATGATCATGACCCTGCTCCATCCCTGTTTGAGCTATGGGCACCCCAGTGCAGGGCAGAGCCCCTGAGCATTGGCCTTCCCATCTGCAGGGTCTGCCAGGTCCAGCACTGGCAGAAGCATAAGGCTGCCTGCAAGCTGATGGCCTGCACACCAAGAAGCATGGATAACCTGTAAGAGGAGTGGGGACTGGCATCTGGCCCTGACTCAGCAAGGCAGTGGTTCCTCCTTGTGCAGCCCAGCACCTAAAGAGGAGGAGCCAGGAAAGGCCCCTTCTGCCTGCACCTAGCCCTGGGCAGCACAAGCCAGGCTGAGCCTCTTCCTACCATGCCACTGTGCAGCTGTCTTCAATTCCTTGTGCATCCCCCTGCTGCTTGGCTTTTGCTTTTTTTTTTTTTTTTCCTCCTTCCCCCCTTACCTTGCACTTAGGAAAAAGGGTTTGTGTCTTTTTCCCTTTGCAACAACCCAACTCCCAGAGAACTCCAAAAAAAGAGCCAATAAAGCTGTGGCTACCAAAAGGGCCAAACCCTCTGTGGCTGAAGTGTGTGAGCTCAGGGAGGGAAGTGGGTGAGAAGACCTCTGGGTTGCCTCTTATCTTTTGGCTGCTGTCCTTAGAGCAGTGCAGGGAGGCAGAGGATGTGGTTAGTGCAAGCACCACACTGTGAGAAAACAAATGGGTTTCTTGGGTGTTCATCATATGCCCTCTCCTGACATTTGATGTGACAGTAGCATCCACAGCTTGGCCCCCTCCTCACCAGCCTCTCTCCAGGGTTTAGCAGTGGTGGGTTGCTGGGCTTTGGGGTTGCATCCCCACCTCTCCCCAGGCAGCAGCTGCTGCTGAAGGGCTGGAGCCTTGCTCTGAACTAAGGGCTAATGAGGCTGGCAGTGCCCTGCCTCTGCTGTTGTGAGGGGGTGCTTGAGACTCCCCCCATACCCTAAAACAGGAGTTGCATCAGTACTGCTGCTGCAGGCGCCAGGACAGCAGGCAGGAAACAGTTCAGTCAGGCCCCAGTCTCTGGGTTGCAGCCGGACTGAGTGTGGAGGCTGCCTGGGGGAGCTTTGGCTGCTGTTCCTCCAGCCCCGATCCCCGCGAGGAAGCTGAGGCACGGAGGGAGCCTTGCCCCGGTTCTGGGAGGGGTGAGCTGGGCCGCCAGAGAGGGGCCCCCTTCTCCGGGAGCTTCATCCCCGCCTCCAGCCCGCCCCGCCGGCCTTGCCGGGACCGAGGGTGGTGGTGGGGACCGTGGGGCTCTATAAGGCTCCCCCATCCTCTGCACCGCCCCTGCCTCAGTTTCCCCCGCGGTGCTCGGACGGGGCGGCTCCGCCCGGTCCCCGCCCCGGCCCCATCACCGGTGCCGGCCCCCGCCCCGCCGACGCGCAGCGCCCCGGGCCATGGAGCTCATCGAGCTGCGGGAGCTGCAGCCGGAGCCGCGGTCGGGCCGGAGCCGCCTCGAACGGACCAACGCGTTGCGCATCAGCCCGGCCCGGCGGCCCGGCCCGGGCCTCGGAGCGCACCCCGACCCGCGGCTGACGGCGGCACTGGGCGCCGGGCACCGCTTCGAGCCCCGGCGCCGCGGGCTCCACACCTGGTGCGATCTCTGCGGGGACTTCGTCTGGGGCGGCGGCAGGAAGAGCCTCCAGTGCCGCCGTGAGTACCGCGCCGCTCCCCGGGCCGTTCGCCGTCGGGAACCCCGCTGGGCATCCTTGTCGCTGGGCACTAGGCACCCCCACCGGCCACCCATTACGGGGCACCCCTGACACGGGGCACCCCAAAAGGGCATCCCACCACTAGGAACCCCAACAGGGCATCCTGCTGCTGGGCATCCCGCACCACCGGGCATCCCCACTAGACATCTTGGTAGTGGGCACCCCTACAGAGCACTGGGTGTCCCATGACTGGGCACAGGTATCCTGGTACCAGGCACACACACCAAGCAGATGGGGTCCTGGTACTGGCCACCCCACCAGGTACCACACATTCCAGTACTAGTCACCTGCCACAGGGCACAAGCTTCCCAGTACCAGACACCTATACCTGGCACTGAGTATTCCAGCACTGGGCATATGCACTGGGAATGGACATCTTGGTACCAGTTACCCTCACTGGGCAGCAGATGCTCTGTTACTGGGCACCCCCACTGAATACTGAGCATCCCCATATTGGACAACTGCACTGGGAACAGGGCCTCTGGGCACCAGACACCACTGGGCACTGGACACACGAGTACTGGGCACACATCAGGCATGGGACAGTCCCATACTGAGTAACTCACCAGGCACTGGACACCCTTGTACTGGGTAGCACTGGTCACTTGGCATCCCAGCATCAGGCACCTGTGCTTGCCACTGGGAATCCCAATACTGGGCACTCACACTGCCCACTGGGCAGCCTGGTACCAAGCACCCTCATAAGGTAACAGGCATCCCTGTGCCAGGCACTGGGCACCCCCGCCATCAGGTGCCCACACTGGCCAGCCCAGGCAGGGAGCATAGGCACCATCAGTACTGGCTGGTAGCTTGGCACAGCACCATGTCCCATGTGAGTGCTGCTCCCTGGGCCCCTGCCACCAGCTCAGAGAAGATACTCCTGCACTAGCAGTAGTGGTGTCCCAGCACCATGCACTAGTTCTTGGCTCAGCAAGTGCCAGTACCCTCCCCAGCACAGTCACTGCCCCGGACACCCAGGGCCACAGTGGTGACAATGGGTCCTGTCCTCATCCTCAGACTGCAGCTTCACCTGCCACTACCGGTGCCGGGCCTTGGTGCGGCTGGACTGCAGCGGACCCCTGGGCGTGGGCCACGAGGATGATGTCACTGAGCAGGTGCTGGAGAAGGACACCAACGTGGTAGGGCCTTGCCCATGTCTGTGAGGGAGGGCATGGGTGTGGGAGGGGGGTGTGATCAAACTGGGGCAGCTGTGGTGGGCAGCAGAAGGCTATGTCATGCCAGGCTGTGCTGTGCCACACTGCACCAGTATTACACTGTGCCTAGGCTAGTCTGTGCCAGGCTGGGCTTTGTTTTGTACCATGTTGGACTGTGCCTGGCCTTGATGGGCTGGACTGGCCTGTGTGAGACTGTGCTCTGTCATGCTGGACTGTGCTGAGCCTTGCTGTGCTGGGCAGAGCTGTGCCATGCTAGGCTATGCCATGCTATGCCATGCTGAGCTGTGGCAAGCCATGCAAGGCTTTTCTGTGCTTTGCCATGCCAGGCTGTGCCAGACCATGCCGTGCTGTGCCAGACTAGGCTGTGTCGCGCCGGGCTGGCCTGGGCTGTGCCATACGGGACGATTCCATGCCGTGTCCGGGCCGTCCCATACTAGCCGGCCCGAGTCGGGCCGGGACTCAGACGGATCCGGACGGGCGCTGTCAGGCGCGGGTGAAATCACCGCCGGAAGCGGCGCCGCGCCGCACCGCCCCCAGGCGCGTCAGACCCACGGCCGGGGCGGGGTCGGGCCGGGGCCAGGACGGGGCCGGGAGCGGGAACCGGGCTGGGATAGGCGCCGGGTGGAGTCGAGCCGGTACTAGGCTGAAGTGAACCGGGACCGCGATAGGTACCGAGCAGAGTCGAGCAGGGACAAGACCTGAGGTCGGGACAAGGACCGATCTGACTCGAGCCGGGACCGAACTGCGATAGGGACCGGACTGAGCCGAGGCAGGACCAGACCGCGATAGTAAACGGGCGGAGCGGAGCCGAGATAGGGACCGTCAGCGGGGCCGGGAGGAGCCGAGCCGGGACAAGGACCGTGCTGAGCCGCACCGGGACCGGGAGCGGGTTGAGCCGAGCCGGGAGCGGACTGAACCGGGCCCCAGCCCGGGAGCCGGCCGGGCTGGCGCGGGGCCGGGTGTGCCCGTCTGCCCGCGGGGCCGCGGGGCGGGCGGGTCGGGCCGTGGCCGCCGCCGTGCCCGTGGCTGGGGGCGGCGGTCCTGGGGGGTGCGGAGCGGCGGCGGCGCTGGCGCTGCGGCGGGGCGGCGCGGGCGGCACGGGGGGCAGCACGGCGAGCAGCGGCTACTGCAGCCAGGAAGACTCCGACTCCGAGCCCGAGCTTTTCTACACCGCCCGCACTTCCCTCGGCCGCCGCCCGCGCCGCCGCCAGGTCTGTCCCGGGCCGCCGGCCGTGACGTAATGGGGTGATGGGGTCACGTCAGCTGGTGTGGGAAGCGCATCCCCCCCTCGGGCTGGGTGTGTGGAAGCAGGCGAGGGTGGGCTTGTTGCGGGGCCAGTTGTCTCCCTGCCTGTGGGGAGAACATGGGGTGCCGGCGGTCCTGTCTTGGAAATGAGCATAGCCCCACTGTGGGGCAAGTATGGGGGCAAGCATGGCCATGCTGTGGGACGGGGTGGTCTTGGCCGGTTGGATGGGGTTCCGTGGGGCAAGTGAGGCACAGCAGGGTGAGCGGGGCCTTGCTCCCTGGCACAGCCACACAGTGGCTCCCTGGGGCTGGAGCTGCTCCTGGAGGGGACAGTGACTGGGGATGCTGAGGTGACCCCCCATCGAGGTGGCCTCAGCATGATCTAGCAACACCTGCTTGCTGTGGGGTGGGGTGGCCTTGAGGGCCAGGAGCCCTGGGTGCTCCTCAGCCCCACAGCGCTATGGAGACACATGTAGCTTTGCATGGTGCCTTTGTGGCCCCAAGTAAATGCTCATTAGTGGATGCTGATGGCAGAAATGCTGAATCGGGATGCCTGGGTCCCCCATATGTGGGGCCAGTACTTTAAAGTGGGGTGCTGGCAACATGGGCAGGCTGCACCCCCAGCCTTCCTGCCTTGAATCTTGGGGTATCTCCGCAGATGCCCAGCCTGCCCAACTACCCTGGTACCAGGCTGGTGTCTGCCATTGCTGTGCCTCTCTGATCTGTGGTGCCAGAATGGGTATACCCTTGGGTATCCTCACAGCAGGTCCTGCAGTCCCAGGAATAAGGGCTGGGAAGGTGGCAGTCAGTGTTGGTGTCCTGTGTCCCCAGAGCAGGGCTGGGGCTGCAGTAAGCTCAGTAATGCTTCTCTGGCACAGCCCAGCTCAGCATCAGCTGGGCTGATGCAACCCTGAGCAACTGCCCATGTGTGTGTCAGCTGGTGTTTCGGGACAGGCTGGGGGATGGTAGGATGCTGGCACAGTCAGAGGGTTCCCCTTGGCCACAGTACCACTCACCGTGTCTGCTGTCACACAGGATGAGCCCAGTGAGTGGGAGAAGACAGAGTTGGACCAAGCACAGGTGGAGCAACGGATAAAGGAGTACAACAGCCAGATCAACAGCAACCTCTTCATGAGCCTGGTACAGGGTTGGAATAGGGCTGGGGTTGTCCCAGTGCCCTGTTCTGGCCGCACTCACCTTTCTTTTGATGTCTTGCAGAACAAAGATGGCTCCTACACTGGCTTTATCAAGGTGCAGCTGAAGCTGGTGCGTCCTGTCTCGGTGCCAGCTACAAAGCGGGTCCCCTCCCTGCAGGCGGGGCGGACAGGGCCACGCACTCAAGGGGTGAAGCGCCGCACGTCCTTCTACCTGCCCAAGGGGACTGTCAAACACCTGCACATCTTCTCCTACACCCGTGCCAGTGAGGTCATCGATGCCCTCCTCCGCAAGTTCACCGTCATCGACAACCCCCGCAAGTTCGCACTCTTCGAGAGGTCGGAGAAGGATGAGCAAGGTAGCACCTCAGGGTGGCCCTGTCCCTGTGGTGGCAGTTTCCCTTGGGTGGTGGTGGCTGCATGGTGGTGGTGTTCCCAGGGTGGTGGTGTCCCCTGTGCTGGCAACATCCCCAGGGCAGTGGTGTTCCTCATTGCACTAGTGCACTGGCAGCAGTGTCCCTATAGCAGCAGCTTGCCCTGGGCAGTGGTAGCTCCATCCTGGTGATGTCTCCAGCGTGGTGGTGTACCCCACGGTGACAGCATCCTCATGGCAGTGATGTCCCCCATAGCAGTAGTGTTCTTCCTGGCAGCCGTGTCCCAATAGCTGCAGTTTTCCCTGAGCAGCAGCATCCCCATGGTGGGAGTGTCCTTGTTGTGGTGGTATTTCCCTTGGTGTTGGTGTCCCCAGCAGCTTTAAGGGTGTCTCCTGTGGCAGCAGTGTCCCCTGTGACAGTGATGTCCCCCATGGTGGTGTCCTCATGGCAGCAGCTTCCCCTTGACGGGAATATACCCTTGTAGCAGTGATATCCCCCTTTGGTGGCAGTGTTCCTTGTCACCATGGATGTGTCCCCCATGACAGTGGTGCCCCCCGTGGTGGTATCTCCCCAGAACGGCAGCATCCTCATGGTAGTGGTGTCCCTGTAGCAGCAGGTATCTCCTGTGGCAGTCGTGTCCCCATAGTGGCAGTGTCCCCCTCACCTGTGATGTGTGACTGCCATTGCAGTGTACCTGCGGAAGCTGGCTGATGAGGAGCAGCCTCTGCGGCTGCGGCTGCTGGCTGGACCCAGTGAGAAGGTCCTCAGCTTCGTCCTGAAGGAGAACGAGACTGGGGATGTGAACGTGAGTGTGGGGACAGGGAGGGGACTGGCACCCGCACTCTGCAGGGGATGTGGCCGTGGTGGACACATGCTGTGTCCCCGTTGCAATGGTGGCCCGTGTCCCTGCAGTGGGATGCCTTCACGCTGCCAGAGCTGCACAACTTCTTGCGCATCCTGCAGCGGGAGGAGGAGGAGCACGTGCGCCGGCTGCGGCACCGCTACGCCCACTGCCGCCAGAAGATGCAGGAGGCGCTGGCCACGCACACGCCAGGGTGACCGCACCGACCGCACGCCTGGCCAGCCAGCGCACCGGGACCCTTGCCCACAGGCGGGTGGGGGCCCCGGGGAGGGGGGGTGGATTGGGGCACTCCGGGACCCAGCAGGCCGTCACAGCCCCCGCCGTGGGGTTGGCCCAGGGAGTTGGTGTCCGCGGGGGAGTGGGTGTCGCGGGGGAGCGGGTGTCCCAGGGGGGCAAGTGCCCTCCAAGGAGCGGCTGTCCCAGGGGAGTGAGTGTCCCTGGGGGAAGGCAGGGTGTCGAGCACCAATAAAGGCATCTTGGTGATGAGGCCTGGCCTGCGGCGTGTCCTTGGCGGGGAAGCTCGGGGGGCCGGGCTGGGAAGGGAGACAGCGCCCGGCCGGCGCCTTCGGGCTGTGGGTGC
Organism: Corythornis vintsioides; assembly: GCA_025447755.1. NCBI lineage: Eukaryota > Metazoa > Chordata > Aves > Coraciiformes > Alcedinidae > Corythornis > Corythornis vintsioides. The sequence goes on from JAOEGS010102652.1 coordinate 38,080, forward strand.
CCGCGAGGGCGGCGGGACTCGCGCCGTCGGCCCCGAGGTTCCCGCTGGCGGCGGCGGGCGGGCGGGCTCGCCGCGCGCTGCCCTCACGTGGCGCGGGCACCGCCTCCTTCCCGGGTCACGTGCAGGGGACGGCGAGGCAGCCGGAAGTGTCGCAGCGCGGCGGCGGCGGCGCTCGCGGGGCGGCGCTCCGTCGGTATCAACGGGCGGCTCCTGGCCGTTTCCCCCTCGTCCCCACCCCGCCGCCCCCCGCCGCCATGGGCGCCAGCGGCTCCAAGTCGCGGGGACTGTGGCCCTTCGCCTCGCCGGCGGCGGGCGGCGGCGGCGCCGAGGGCCCCGGTGGGCAGCAGGCCCTGGCCCGGGCGCGGGCCGCGCGGGCCGCCACCCCTTTCGTCTTCACACGCCGTGGGTGAGAGGCCGAGGAAAGAGGGAGAGGGGTCGTTCTGTCCGTGTGTCTGCGCGCTTCCCGTGGCAACCGGGAGGCGCATGTGGGACTCCGATGCTGTGTCGGTCCGGGCACTGGCGTGGCGGGGAGGGACGGGCCCTGGCTTTCCCGCGGGGCGCCGTGGGAGGAGAGGGCAGCTCTCGGCAGTGGGTGGCAGTTGCGGCCTTCCGAGGGCTGGTGGTGCCTGCCAGCCTGCCCCAGGGGCAGGGAAACCGGCAGCTGTCGGCAGGTGCTTACCTTGCCGCTTCCCCTCTGCTCTCGGCAGCTCCATGTATTACGATGAGGATGGGGATCTCGCCCACGAGTTCTACGAGGAGACAATCGTTACCAAGAACGGGAGGAGGCGCGCCAAGCTGAAGAGGATCCACAAGAACCTGATACCTCAGGTAGCTCCTGGAGAGGGCTAGGGGAAAGGGAGTGCTAAAGTGCCACGGTGACAGCTGAAATCCCAGCTTTGCAGGAGCTCCTGCACATGGGCCTTTTTCCTCAGGACTTCTTGCTGGGAAAGCAAAGGCTTTCTGCTCCACCACCAGCTGCTGCCTCAGAGCCGTGGCTCCTGTATGTCGTGGTTGGTACCTGTGTCACCTAGTGAGGTGGCAGGAGAGGGAGAGCTGGTGACAACCTTCCAGCCCCACTTTCTAGAGAGGAGCACTGCCCCAGCCCTCTAGAGCTGCCAGGCTGGGGAAGATAGCTCAGCTGACTGTGTGCTGTGGGGTGCAGAGTACCAAGCAGCCCTGCATGTCTGCAGCATCTCATGCCCGAGTACCTTCCCTGAGGTGTGGGGTGCTGTGTTTGCAGTCGGTAGTGACAGTGGTGTTCACATCTATGCATTTTGCACCTCAGTGCAAAAGTCTTACAAAATAAGCAGCTGGGCAGGGATTGGGATGCCAGTTGAGGGTCTTAGTGCAGGAGAAGGATAGCCTGCATGTAGGGAAGCTTCTGGGGGCCTAGGTGGAGAAAAGGAGGGATCAAATCAGGTCTGAAAAGAAACCCTGCAGGAGTCCTTCTTAAGTAAGCAGAAAAGTATGGCTCTAGAGAGCACATGGGGCAAGTCGTTGGTGAGCAGCTCCCTGACCGCATGAGACTCCTTTGAGTGCTGTGCAGGCAGTTACAGGGGGAAGGATCAAGCACCATCCCCCAGGCTGGCATTCTCACAAAGGCAGGATTGGGCTGTGGGATTGACTTCTCATTGATGTGGGTTGAAATTGACCTGCTTGGAAGGCTTGGCTGAGCCAGAGGGAGCGGATACTGTGACACTGCGTTGCCCTTTGCTAGCCCAGGCTTTTCTTTGGCTCTGTGAGCACAAGCTTGGTTCCAAGCCCACATGCCCCTCAGTCCCCCATCTGCCAGAGGCTCCTCCTGGTGCTGTAACAGGAGCTGGCTTGGACGGAGCATGGGAAAGGCGCCTGTAGCTGGTGTGGAGGGAGCGTGCATTCAGCAGCCTTCCCTCTGGATAGAAAGCTGCTTTTCTTATGCGCCAGCTGCCCTCGCTGCTTTCTCTCAGAGAGCTCTTTTCATTCTTTTAAATCCCGTGAATGAAAGGTGCCGGATGAAAAGCCTGGACAGCCAATATCTGCTAGTCACGCACCAGCTGCTGCATAGGCAGTGCCTGGCAGAGCAGCTCCCTCCTCTCTCGCCCTGCTGAGCTCCGGACTGGCTGTATGTGGCAGCCAGCCACCCCACCCTGTGCTCTTCGGGGATAAGTTCAAAGGGCAAAGGACTTTCACTCCATGTGCTAGTCTTTAGGCATACCTGGTGTCACGGCAGCTTTAAGGGCACAGTGTCCTCTGTCACAGGGGGTGACTTGCTGTTGTTTGATGGTCTCCTCTGCTTACACTCTGACTCTTGTTTCAGGGCATAGTGAAATTAGAGCACCCTCGCATTCATGTGGACTTCCCGGTGATCATCTGTGAGGTGTGAGTGGCCAGACGTTGCTGCCTGTGGGTGGGAGGCCCTGCCTTACCGCCCCCAGCCTCACCAGGTGAGGCTGTGTCGTGTTCCCACCTGAGGAGGACTCTGGGCATGCAGCGGGGATGGACAGTGGCTCTCCACTCACCCGGATGTGAAGCGGGATGGAGTAGGCCAGGCTGGGCTTGGCTAGTGCTCCTCGCAGGAGATGGGTGACCTTGTGCAACGACTGCTTAAAGACTGCTTAAAAACATCCTTGCTTGAGTCAGAAGACTGAAATACCTTTTGTAGCCTCTAGCTGATGTTGGATGGATAACTGGAACTGCAAATGAGCTGCTGTGTTTGAGCTGGTAAAGGGAGAGCGAGCCTGCACTTCTCACCAGAGAAAATCCCCTGCTTCTCAGGTATGTGGCCCAGGGAGTGCCAGGGCAAGGTAACGTGCTGCCCAGGGCCCCAGGCTCCTTCAGGCCAGTGTTGCAGCATGTGATATGAGAGTTACATCATGCTCCCCTGGATGGGTCCGTTGATGGAGGACAAATGGGGCAGGCTGAGGTGGAGGCCGGTCTCAAAGCACATCTGTCTGACTGCTGCGCTTCTCTTGGGAAGGGGACAGAGACCAAATGCTGCTGTCTTGGACCTTGTTCTCTTCCCTCTGTGTTTCCCTGCTTGTGCTGGCTCTGGGGAGGCTGGCTTTGCTGCTGCCTGCAGTCCTTCTGCCCGCAGGAGACCTCTGCAGTCTGTGGCCATTGCTGGTGGTGGCGACGTCCTCAGCTCTGCAGTGGACTTGCCTCCCCTGTTAGCAAGCTGGCTTATGCTGAGCACCATCCCTCTCCCACTGTGACGCTGGGCTGCTGGGCATGGTGTCTCCCTATAACATCCTCTCCCCTCACTGCTGTTTTGAGCATACCTCCCAGTGGGGTAAGCCTTGACAGCCAAGCAGGAAAGGAATCACCTCTTCCCTCTCTGTTCCCCCAAAACAATCGATTGGTGTGCTGGTGTGCCTAGCCTGGCTTGGAAATCTCCCTGGTGATGTGAACTACAGTTCCTCCAACGTCCCAGCTGGCGGCAGGAGGAGAAACGCGATGCACTTTAAAGGGAAACTTCTTGCTTCATCTTGGAAGGTCCTTCTCTTTTCTCCTCTTTCCTCCTGCTCGAGAAGGTCAAGGTAGCCTTGGCAGCACGAAAAAACCTCTCACCCCTGCGTGCAGGCCCCAGGGTGCCATGCCAGCTGCTGCAGGGCCAGGGAAAGGCCTGAACGATACCACCCCTCGCCAGCACCGGGAGTCACTGCCTCCCTGCTCACCTGCCCTGGCCCAGGCAGGTGGAGGAAGACCAGCAGCAGGCACAGCTTTAAACGGGGTCAGAGCCTTCTCCCCACAGCGGCCATCTCGGCTTTCCTTTTTCGTTTCCAGAACTTATTTACTTTCTAAGCACTTCAGACGTTTGCTACCTCGATTTTTAATTTAAGCTGCTGGCACTTGGCTGCCAGCCCTGTCGGCATCTACTTTGGATGTATCCATCCCCATGCCTGCCGAGAGCTGCGCGGGGCCGCATTCCCAGCTGCACGGAGATAACGCTGGCGTGGCTGTTGCCATCTTCCTGTCACCACCTCTTCCCTCTGCGTCCCCCCACCTGCTGTTCCCATCACCAGGAGTGAGCAGGGAGGGTGAAGCACAGAGGGTGAAGCAGATGCACTGGCTACCACTGGGCAGAGAAGCAGGAGGGCAGGGCTCCATCAGGGAGCTTGTCTACACTGTGATGCTGGGCACTTTTTTCCACATCTTTTGTTCTCCACCCACTTCCTTGCAAGAGTCTTGTCTTAAAACAGTCCCTTACTGAAGTGTTTCTTATTCACACTACCTGCTCTCTAGTGTATCCTGGGCTGGATATTCCTGGGAAGGGCATCTCTTGTGCTCCACGGAAGAGCAGAGCTGCCTGCACCACCTTGCCCCACTGCTATCCAAGGGCATGGGAAGCTGCACTGAACCCACCTCGGGTATATGGGAAGGTAGAGGAGGAAAGGGGACAGGGCCAGTGCTGTTTCCCTGCCCCAGCGGGGAGCCACTTGCCTGGCTACTGGCCAAAAACGTGACAATGCATGGCCTGAACCCTGGGTGGGGGGCAGAGACTGAGACCAGCTTAGCAAGAGGATGCTTTTGTCCTCCCTGACAAGCTGCCTACCCTTCCCCCAGGGTGTCAAACGTGTTTCCCCTGCAAAAACACACCTTCTCTCCACACACACCCCCCCCCGTGTTACTGGAGCTGCAGAGAACCTCAGGCTGCCAACATGCTATGTCCTGCCCCACTTCTTCTCAAGCCAGTCCCCTGGGAAGCCAGCCCCAGGACCCCTCCCCTCTGCTGGCCTTCAGCCCTTCTGCAGCAGCAGGGTCTGGGAAGCACCTGGAGGGATCTTAATGTGATGGTTGCTGTAAATAGTATCTGTGTCCACTGTGGTGTTGGAGCAATCAAGCAAAAAAAAAAAAAAAAAGAAAAGTTTTCATTTGGATTCTTTTTTTTTTTTTTTTACTATTCCTGTGCAATGTGCTTTTCTGTGTGGATGTGTAGCCAAACCGTACTCACGACACTAGGCTCTTTGCTCCTCAAGCGTGTGGGTAGGACCCGTGGGTTTGGGAAACATACACTATTTATGGTCCTTCCTCCCAGTGCATCTGTCCACTTTTGTTAAATTTCAATAAAATTATTTGTAGAGTCAGCAAGTCGAAGAGCTGCCTTACTGGGGAGAAGGAGTAGGCAAGCAGCTGTGTCAGTGACCGGAGGAAGGAGGTGCTGGATTGCTGAGGGGATGTGAGTCTGCTGATGACACTTCAAGCCCCCTGTATTTTTCAGGAAGGGGGTGTTGTGGGAGGGAGTTCTGGAGTTCTCAAGCCGAGCTCTTCCCCTCCTTCTGCCCATGCCCTGCAGGGGCAGGATCCACTTGTCTGTTCCTTCATCTCCTGCCCTGCCTAATCAGTGCCTCATTAATCACTGGGGTCTGACGACTTTCTTGGACCCGGTGTGACCCTGTGCCGGGATGCTGCCTGTCCCCCAAGCAATGCCAGCTGTGTATAGGGTGTGATCTCACTTTGCACCCCATGTCCTGTCCCTAGCAGCCTTACAAATGTTTTCCTGTGTCCGCTGCAACCTCTCATCATTTCCTCCACACAAGCCGGCTTGGAAACGAGCTGCTGACGAAGGCTGTAGTGAGAATGAGTGGTGTGGTGTGTCCTGCCAGCACTGCAGCTTGTAGGGGATGAGTCTTCGGGACATTGCCTGTTGACCCCTTGGCACCCCAGCCCCAGGAGGGATGGATTGTGCTGGCCTCAAGGGCGACTCCATAGCTGCACAGGATGTTACAGCTTGGTGAGGTTCAAGTGGTGGTTGTGGCTCACCAGCACTATGAGCCACATGTACCAGAGCCATCCTGGTCCCCCTTGTGCCACCCATGGGACTGGGCCATGCCTACAACCAGTGGGCTGGAGGTGGGTGCTGACCTCCCCTCCTGAGCCCCACAGCTGCTCCCCAAGTCAGTCTCCTCTTGCACTTTGCCCAGATCTGTCTGGCATGAGCGAATGTAACTAATGTCCTGTTAGCTGGCATCCATAAGGGATCCATGTGGGACAGCTCACTTGCTTGGCTCACCGTGACCACTGCCCATCTCCATTTCATGCCCGGCTGGGAATGGCTTAAAATCATCTCATTCTTAGCAGTGTAAGACAGGTGAAAGGCAGTCCAGCTGCCCCTCTCCTGGCTATTCCCTGTGGGAACGGAGGAGGGGAACTGAGGCAGGCAGTGACAAGCCCTCCTGAGGGGATAGCAGTGAGTAGATGCACTCTGTTGATGACATCCAGCCCTCCCATCAGTGGAAAGCTGTGACCCCTCTGACCACCCCACCCGCTGCCAGTGGGGCCAGTTACCTTTGGTGCATGAGGCTGCAGAGGATGGAAAATTTTAGGCATTTCTACTGCCGACTAAGGGAGCCTGTTTACTGACTGGAGGGGAAGGGCAGAGCCTGACAGTGCTGGGATTTCTTGGCTCCCCACGCTCTCCCCAGAGGGTTTTGGCAGCCCACACCCAGCTGATGGCCAACCTTCCCTGCCCCTCTCCTGGCTGGTGCCTGACCTTCTCTGCCCCTCTCCTGGCTGGTGCCCAGCATTGCCAGTAGGCTGGGCCAGGCAGCTTGCGGTACTGCCTGACAGTACCATCACCCTCTCGACAGGAGCTTTGCCGTGAAAGGTGACGCCCGAGTGGGTCCCTCTAACTGGAGCCATCTGTGGGTGGCAATGGCCCTGGGCTTGGCACCATCAGCACTGGGGCCGGCACCAAACAATGCTGGGTTCAGCATTCCCGCCCGCTCCCTGGAGTGCTGGAGTGGGGTGGGGAGTGGGGGGCGGCGGCTGGGGAGCACTTCCGCAGATTCAGCCCCGCTTCCTTCCCCCCCGGCACACCCTCACGCTCTGTTCTCGGCACTTCCTCTGTGGGGGCACATCGATGGCCCCCCAGCCCTGGCCAAAGCAGTCAGGGGACAGGTAGGATATAGGGACTGCCACATGCTCAGCCCCTGAACCTTGTTTGTCCTGCTGCTCTCCTGGGGGGGACCCACTGGAGCCTTGGCAGTGCCCTGGGAAGGAAGCCTCCCCCAGCCCTGTTGCCCCCCACAGCCCCATCTTGTCCCCCTGGACAGGAAACCCACAGGGCCAGAGTTGAGTCAGCAGCACCGACTGCCCTGGCCCTTCACAGGATGTCCTGCCTGGAACAGTGCGGCACTGCCGTGGGGACAGCACCATCTGGGACACTGCTGTTCTTTGGTCACCACTGTTCCAGGGGCACCACCATCTAACAGACCCCACTGCTCTGGAGTCACCACAGTTTTGGGGACACCATGATCCTGAGGACACCATCCTGGGGTCACCACCATTGTGGAGTGACCATGATCTTGGGGACGCCACTGTTGTGGGGGACACCAATCCTGAGGTTACCATCAATCTGCGGACACCACCATTTTAGGGTCCCACCACCCTGGAGACACCACCATTATGGGGTTGCCATCGCTGTGGGGTCACCACCGTTTTGGGGACACCACTGTCCTGGGGTCATCACCATTTTGGAGTGGTCATGATCTTGGGGTCTCCACCACCCTAGGGACACTGTCATGGCGTCACCACCGCCCCAGCCCCTTCCATCCCCCGCTCCCTGCAGCGCCCCCTGCTGGCACCCCAGCTGCCTTGCCCCGCCCCCTTCCGCCGCGTGGGGCGGGCGGGGCCTCCCGGGCCGTACCAAGAGCGCCGAGGCGGGCTGGGGCGCGTTGTCCGGGGCCGCCGCCCCACGGAGGGGGTGTTTTGGGGGGGAAGGGGGGGCTGTTCACCGGCGGTTCGCACCTCCGAGGCCCCATGGTGGTCCGCACCGCCAGTCCGGGGCGCGACGGCCGGGACGGGTCCGGTCGGGGCTCGGACGTGGCGCCCCCGCGGGTGGTGCGCGCCGAGGAGCTTTAAAGCGGGCGGCGGTGGGGAGGTGGCGCCGATGGGAGTCCGTGGCGGGGGATGGCGTGAGACGCTGTGAGACCCGGGCGGGAAGCGGGGTGGGAAGGGCGGGCGGGGGCGCCGCCGCGCCCCGGCGCTTTGTGTGCCGGTCGCGGACAAAGGCGGCGCCGTGCCGGCACACCGGGCAGCGGCGGGGGGCGGGAGTGGCAGGGACAGGGACCGTGAGCGAGGCGGAGAGGCTGGGGGAACCGAGACCGGCAGCGAGGGTGAACGGCGAGGGGAGAGGGAGCGGGAGCGAGAGCAAGGAGTAGCAGCAGGGGAGATCGGGACGGGGATTCCCCGTACAGGGCAGAGCTGCTTGGGACCGGATTCCCGGTACAAGTCCGCGGGCACGGTTTCTGCTTCTACCTTCCCGGGACTCCTGTGCCCCAGCCCGGCGCTTGGGGCACGGTCTGACTTTTGGGGTTTAGGCAGAACTACCTCCCTCCTACACCCCTTGCTGTTCACCCTCTCCCCGTTGCCTTAGGCCCGCCGTCGGGCAGAATGCGCGGGGGCTGCGCGGCGGTGGTGGCCGTGCCATGGCTGGCCCTGCTTGCCGTGGCCGGGCAGCCCCCTGAGAAGCCAGCAGCTACCCCACTGCTAACCCGACGGCCTTTTTTGGTGGCCTGGAATGCGCCCACCCAGGACTGCAAGCCTCGCTTCCAGGTGTCCTTCGACTTCAGCCTGTTCGACTTGCAGGCCTCCCCCAATGAGGGCTTTGTGGGGCAGAACCTCACCATCTTCTATAAAGAGCGCCTGGGGCTCTACCCCTACTACAATAGCCAGCATGTGGCCATCAACGGTGGTGTCCCCCAGAACAGCAGCCTGTCAGAGCACCTTGCCCACCTCCATGAGGGCATCAGCAAGTACATCCGCTCGCCCACCAAGGAAGGGCTGGCTGTTATCGACTGGGAGGAGTGGCGGCCCATCTGGGCTCGCAACTGGAAGCCCAAGGACATCTACCGGGAAGTGTCGCAGCATTTGGTGTACCAGAGGCAGCACACCTGGTCCCGTGAGGTGGTGAACAAGCAGGCAGTGTTTGAGTTCGAGTCAGCCGCCCGGCAGTTCATGGTGCGCACTCTGCGCGTCGCCAAAAGCTACCGACCCAAGCAGCTCTGGGGCTTCTACCTCTTCCCTGACTGCTACAATCATGACTACAGTAAGAACAAGGAGAGCTACACTGGGCAGTGCCCAGATGTGGAGAAGACGCGCAATGACCAGCTGGCATGGCTCTGGAGGGAGAGTACGGCTCTCTACCCCTCCATCTACCTTGACCCGCTCCTGGCCTCCACACCAAACAGTCGCAAGTTTGTGCGAGCACGGGTGATGGAGGCGATGCGCATCTCGCAGCAGCACCATGATGACTACTCCCTGCCTGTCTTTGTCTACACTCGCCCCACCTACATCCGCAAGCTGGACCTGCTCAGCCAGGTACATCCTCATCCCAAGTCCTGGGTACTTACGTCCTCCTTCCCATGTCCCATCTTGCTCCCCTGGAGCAGGTTGGCTCAGGAGACTGGTGTTTGCCCTCACGGAGCCACTCGTGCCCCGTGGTTTGCCTGTCTCCATGTGGAGTAGCACTCTTTGGTGTGGGGCTAGCCCCAGGAGGAGTGCCCAGCTTGGCCTAGCTCCAAGGGGTGGTCCTGGTGTGGGGACCTCCAGTTCATCCCCTCTGTGGGTGGATGATGGGGGTGCCACAAATCACCCCACTTGTGAGCAAAGTGTCAGTCAGCAGGACTGGCACCGATGGTCACCATCCACAGGACTTATGGGTCCTGGCTGCGTAAGCTTACAGACTCTGTACTGTGCTGAACTTAGCTGCTGGGGAGGAGGGTGGTGGTGGGGAGCCTTCTTTCCAAGATGGTGGGATGGTCCCTTCTTTCCTGTGGCCTGGAGCAGAGATGGGCTTTTGCTTCCCTGACTGCAGTTGACTGCAGGGGATGATCGCTGTGTGGGGACTGTTTTGTGCTAACTGTGCTCTGTCCCCTCAGCTGGACCTGATCTCCACCGTAGGAGAGAGTGCAGCACTGGGTGCAGCTGGGGCCATTTTCTGGGGTGACGCAGACTACACCAAAAACCGAGTAGGTCGGGGGTCAGCATGCTTCTGGGGAAGTAGATGATGGGTGGGGTGTGGATGGATGGATGGGCGGCTGGGTGGGCAGCTTGAGGCTGGTGTGCTCTCTCCACGGCGGGTGCTTCTCTCCCTGGAGCACTCTAACGAAACTCCATTCCCTAGGACTCGTGTCAGGTCATCAAGAACTACCTGGAAGATGACCTGGGCCGCTACATCGTAAACGTGACGACGGCAGCACAGCTCTGCAGCACAATGCTGTGCCGGGGCCAGGGCCGCTGCTTGCGCCAGGACAGCACCGCTGATGTTTTCCTCCACCTCAACTCCACCAACTTCCAGCTGCAGCGCCGGGATAGGGACCACCCCCAGCACCCCCTCTTCTGGGCTGAGGGCCAGCTGTCCTCTGCAGACATTCTCTTCCTACGGACCCACTTCCACTGCCATTGCTACCAGGGCTGGCAGGGTGACAGCTGCAACATTCCTGCTAGTCTTGGCAATGGTGCCCCTGATCTGCTGGCACCGGTGGGACTTGGGGTGCTGTTACTGCTTGCAAGCTGGCACTAACTTGCCCTGGACTAAGCTGCACCCTCCCCTCCTTTCTATGGTGGTGTAGGGGACCTATTTTAAGATACCCCTACCCTGTCGGTGAGGCAGTTTGTTGAGAGGGGCTGCCCCTCACTGTGGTGGGAGAGCTGTGTGCTCACCCCATCCCTGCCTTCTGTATTGTGGGGCAGGTGTCCCCCATGGGATGGGTGGGTTGGGCGGGCCCTCTCCTGTTGTAAGGAGAGGAATGGGGCTGTGGGGGTAGGGAGAGTGGGTGCTGTCTGGTGCTGAGCCCCTGTGTTGCTGCCCAACACCAAAGTGCTTTGACTCGAATAAAGCTGGGTGCAGTGTGTGGGGTGTGGGCTGATTTCAGGAGTGGGCTCAGGACCTTCTGCTACTGTGTAAGCCGGGTCCCGGGGTCAGGACTGGAGTGCGGGTGCCGGGGATTGGTGTGCCGCTCGGGGAAGGCGCTGCGGGACTTGGTGCTTCCTGAGGGGACCGCGGCCGGGCCACCCACGTGGAGGCTGCCGCGGGGTCGCCACGGGCTGGCCTTGGCCCCGCCCTTTCCTCCCGGCCCCGCCCCTTCCTCCCGGCCCCGCCCATGCCGCGACTCCGCCTACCCGGACCACCAGCACTGGCTCCACGCGTGACCCCCCCCGGGCTGCCTCGGGCCCGCCCCGCGACGCATGAGCCTGGTGGGTTCTGGGCCGCGAGGCAGGAGTCCCGACGGGACCGGGACAGCCCCGCAGAGGCACCAGTGCGCCGCGGCCCGGGGTGGGTACAGCCCCGCGGGCGCCGGGGCCCCTCTGCCGCCAGCGTCCCTGAGCGCTTCTCTCCTGTGCCACGAGTGACCCACCCGGAGCGGGGCCCTCGCGTGGCTCCTGTCCCCAAGTCACAGCATTTCTGGCGCTGCCCCCTCCTCGGGGTACCCGTGGGCACGGCTCGGCACTGCGGTAGCACGGCCACCTTCCTGCCGACACCCTTCAGCTGCTGTGCATGGCCCCGGACGGTACCCTCCTGTGGCTGCTGTCCTGTGCCATGAGTGTCCCCAGACCGTGCCCTCCTATGGTTGCTGTCCCCACTCGTGGGTGGCGCCATATCATGCCTTCCTGTGGTGCCTGTGCTTGCTATGCATGTTCCTGGTCAGCGTCCTTCTGTGCCACCAGCTCTCCCTGGGTTGTGTCCTGCTAGGTCCTGCCCAATGCCGTGAGCTTCCCCTCAGCAGTGCCCTCCTCCTTCTGCCGTCTAATAGCCAACACACTCCACTTCCCCATGATGCTTGCCCAGCACAACCTACGTCCGTCACCGTGACCTTGTCCTCTTCACTCTGTCCGTGTCTGTTTGTCTTTCCAGCCTAGCTCACCACCAGCCAGTCACTGGTCACCGGGTGTTGACTCTCCGCATTCCTCCCTGGCAGGGCCTGTCACCACAGGTCGTTACCCAGGGCTGGCACACTGCTGTCCTCCCTCTGGGTCTGTTGGGCTCCAGATGCTGATGACTTTGGGGACTTCACGTGAGAAGGTGGGAGAGGTGACCCTGGGTGACTGGCACTGCTTGGTGACAGGGGTGTGGATTAATGCCAGCCCCAGCTTGGACTGGGGATAAAAGCATCGAGGTCTGTCCAGTGCTCAGCCTGTCTCAGTGTTCTGCAGACAGCTCCGGGACCCGTCCCACACCTGTTGGCACCATGGCATCAAGGTGGTCCTGCTGGATCCTCTTGCTGCTCCTGCCTATCCTGGCTTATGCTAGGGGCCCTGGCCCTGTCCTTGCCAACCGTCCCTTTGTCACCATCTGGAACATCCCCACCGAGCGCTGTGCTAAGAGGTATAATGTCACCCTCAACCTGGAGATCTTTGATGTGGTGGCCAACGACCATCAGTCCTTCATCGGGCAGGCCATCACCCTCTTCTATACTGATGACCTAGGGCTCCTCCCCTACTACACAGATGAAGGAGTTCCAGTGAATGGGGGGCTCCCCCAAAATGCCAGCCTGAAGGCCCACCTGCACCAGGCCGCCCAGGACATCAAGATTACGATGCCCAGCACTGCCTACAGAGGGATGGCTGTTATTGACTGGGAGAAGTGGCGCCCACTGTGGGTTCGCAACTGGAGCACCATGAACATCTACCGTCAGAAGTCAGAGGAGCTGGTGAGGCAGGAGCACCCAGAGTGGCCCCCTGAGCTTGTAAAGAAGGCGGCCAAGCAGCAGTTTGAGCAGAGTGCCCGTGAATTCATGGAGCAGACCCTGCAGCTGGGTGAGACCCTCCGTCCAGATGGCTACTGGGGTTTCTATGGCTTCCCCAGCTGCTACAACAATGACTTCGACAGCCTGCACTACAACGGGACATGCCCAGTGGTGGAGCAGCAGCGGAACAAGGAGCTGTGGTGGCTTTGGAAGAGCAGCCAGGCACTCTTCCCCAGCATCTACTTGCCCTTCCGCCTCAAAGGCACCAACAAGGCACTCGCCTACGTCCGGCACCGCGTGGCTGAGGCTTTCGCTGTCCAGCACGGGATCCTTGATGATGGCATCCCTGTTCTGCCCTACTCTCAGATTGCCTTTGACCACACAACAGACTTCCTCTCACAGGTAATGGGGATGTGGGGACAGCGAGCACCTCTTAGGCTGATGGGTTGGTGCTTGGTGCAGGGATTTTGGGCACTGTTCACTTCTCTTCTCCCCTTGGGTGCAGGAGGACCTGATGAACACCATTGGGGAGAGTGCAGCTCAGGGTGCTGCTGGCATCATCCTCTGGGGCAGCCTCAACTACAGCACCTCCAAGGTAAGTGTGTGGGTGATACTGTGCCACTGACTCTGGGGACCCCAGAGTCGTGCAGGGCTATGACACCACATGCCATTGCAGGAGATGTGCCTCAGGCTGAAGGACTATGTGGAGGGGCCCTTGGGCCACTACATCGTCAACGTGACAGCCAGTGCTGATCTGTGCAGCCAGAGCCTGTGCTCCAGCCAGGGCCGCTGCGTGCGCCAGAAGAACAAGCAGGGCTTTCTCCATCTTGACCCCTTCCGCTTTGCCATTGACCTACAAGCTGGCAAGCCCTGGGTGGTGGCCCAGAGCCTGGAGTTCAACAACGACATCTCCCGGCTGGCTGAGGAGTTCAGCTGCCAGTGCTATGACAAGTGGAAGGGACCCCATTGTGACATCCAGGGCTTTGCTGAGTGACACATACCTGCCATGTCATCCCCCAACCCCCACAGGGGCACTGCAGTGGGCAGGGTGACACCACCCCATGCCCCAGCCCCCTTGCTTTTTGAGAACCTGTCCGCAAGACTGCTAATAAAATGCAAATGAACCTCAAGATTCTCCTTGTCTTATGCCTTTGCAAGTTTTGGGGCAGAGGGCTCCCCTGGGAGGGATCCCAACACCACCAGTGATGCTTTGGGCTGTTGTCAAGGAATCTGCGTTTGGCCAGGAGGGTCTGGGAATGTAATACCTCAGAGAAGCCAGGAAAAAAAGAGAAAAGTCTGTGGGAAAAGTTGTAAACAGGGAAATAACAGTGGAAGAGGAAAAGGGGGGAATGATGGTGATGTGGTTTAGAGCTGAGCCCATGTGGCTGCTCAATCACTATCCCACCTACCTTCAACATCAAACAAGGAGAAGAGGCAGACAAGAGCAAAAACCCTTTGGGTTGTTTTGTTGTTTGTTTTTTTTTAATTTTAATACAGCAAAGCAACAGGAGAAAATGACAATCAACCACAATAACAGTAATTAAACAACATAAGCAAAGCCAGAGTGGCCAGTGAGCAGAGGTGACACAGGTGAAAAGATGTGCCTATGTCTCCCTCACAGGGCACAGAAGGCTGCAGTGTGAAGGCAGTTTCCCCACTCTGCTTTCTCCTGGATGTGATTACATACAAATCAGTTCAACCCCTAAATGATATGGAAGAGCTCCAATTTCTGTAACCCAGACCCTAACTAGGAAAATCCATGATGTGACTGTGCTTCATAGCACTGCATCTTTACTGGGGATTTAGGAATGTGCTCCAAAATCCCTCCAGCTGGCCCAGTGGATGCTTTGACAGGAGCCACTCATCAACAGCAAGGGCTGAGAGAAGCAGCTCTAGCATTGACAGTGTCAGCCACTCCAGCCCTGTTGTGCCCAATTGCAGGCCAAACCACTCATGGATGCAATCTCAGGCTGAAAACACGTACAGACAGTCCAGAAGATGCTGTGAGAGCAATAATGTGACAGCAGCAAGTGCTGATACAGCAGCCCCTGCCAGGTGTCAGCAGAACCATCCCAAGGCTCCCTGATGCCTGACACCAGAAGGCCAGCTGTGACTGGGGTCCTCCCGTGGCTCCCTGGCACTGAAAACGAGTTGCTCAAGCAATACTGGCCAGGCAGCATCAATACCCACCAGACAGTAGAGATCACTCCTGCTTGACACGTTGGGAGCAAATTCTCTCCAGCCAGACCAGAAGATGCTCTGACAGTAGCTGGTGGTCACCAATAGCTAAGGCTGAGAGTGGTACTCCAAACCAGGCAGTGCCAGTCACCCAGGGTCACCGGATCTCCCCGGGTGCTTTTGTGACAGAGTCTACAGATAGGACCACTCTTCACAGCTGCAGTATTTTTCATCTCTTGTTCCACCAGGACTAGCCTGAAGGCATTTGTTCAAAGGCTTGTGGCTGCTCAGGACCCCATTCAAAATTGTTCTTCTTCCTGGTCACATGGTAGAGAGTGCTCACAATCAGGCTGTAGTCTGGGATATGCATCCTCCAGAATCCCAGAGTGTCCAGGAAAGCCCATCTTTCCTTTTTACTACTTGGTGGGGCCATAGCTGCTATCTTGTTAATCACATCCATTGGGATGTGCCAACAGCCATCTTGTCATTTCATTCATATGAACTGAATCTCTCATACAGGTCCCTTAACCTTACTTTGTCTTATGGCAGAATCAGCCTTCAGAAGGACTTATTTTATTCCCTTTCTCAAAAACTTCTCCTGATGCGTCCCCTTATACAATGATGGCATCAGTGTATTGCAGGTATTTTGGAGCCCCACCTTTCTCCAGTACAGTATGAATCAGTCCATGGCAAATAGTGGAGCTGTCAATTCCAGCTGTACTGAGTGCACCTGCAAGTGAAAGCAAACTGTGGCCTGCACAGGGGTGCTACAGAAGTAGAGAAAAATACATTATCAATGTCAATGTTTGCATACCACTCAGCTGCCTTTGACTCAAGTTCATGCTACAAAACACTGGAAGTGACCTCTGCTCTAGACAATTGCACACACTTTCCCAAACACCCTGCCGCTCAAAACTATAGGGGTGGACCTCTGGGTGATATTCTTGGACCTGAATCATGTAACCTTAGCCAAGACAAACATTCAAACAAGATATCACTGGGAGCATGCTGGCCTGTACGTCCCATGGAGAGTTAACACCCGCCCTTGGAGATTCCACAGTCATTTGACAGCTCCTCTACCTCCTCTCCCTGTCTCAAGGGGCAGGATTAGTTAAGGGGCTGCACCCTGGGTATTCTCTTTGCCCCAGGGGGTTTACAGTACCTTCCCCAGACCTCCTTCCTTGACAGCTGCCCGGCACCATGGCCAGGTGATTGAGGACTTGCTGGCCCCACAGACTGGGAAGTTCCAGCCCTGGTGTTTGTCTGCTCAGACATTGCTTACAAATTTAGTTAGGTATTCTCCAGTCACTCAGATCTGAAGGATGCTCCTTTACAGGATCCTGTAAAATACTTTTGATACTGTCTCCAATGGTATCCTCACAGCCAAGCTTAAGAAGTGTGGGTTGAGTCATGGTGCAGTAAGGTGGATTGGGAAGTGGATGAAGGACAGAGCTCAGAGAGTTGTGGTCAGTGGAGCAGAGTCTGGCTGGAGGCCTGTGACTAGTGGAGTCCCCCAGGGGTCAGTGCTG
>JAOEGS010102653.1:0-11365 GCA_025447755.1 Corythornis vintsioides
ACTGACCCTTGGGGGACTCCACTAGTCACAGGCCTCCAGCCAGACTCTGCTCCACTCACCACAACTCTCTGAGATCTGTTCTTTAACCACTTCCCAATCCACCTTATTACACTGTGACTAAATCCACACTTCTTAAGCTTGAGGGGGTGGAATAAAGCAAGTCTGGGAGAAGTGTGGCTTATTATAACCATATGTCTTCATAGATTTGAAAACTCAGGATGTGTGCACCTCATAAAAGCACATCTTCTGAAATGGAAACTGTTTTCTGCTGTCCCTTACAGCAGATGTAATGGACAATCATAAAAATGTTTTGTATACACACAAATGATGATGAGCTTCAGGGCACTGACATTCTGAGAAACCTACAAAACCAAATAATTTTTTTAAATTGTATTTTAGTATAATCATTTGAAGAACATGTTACACTTTCTACATTTATTCCTACAACTAAACAAGTTGAAATTAAATAGAGAAAAAGTAAGCAGCAGCCCTTTCACTAAACTGGGATTTAAAAAAAAAAACCTTTGTGAAAAGTAACAGAGAAGATAGAGAGAAGGAAGAGGATGAAGGTGTAAGAAAACTCTTTCTTACATTGAAAGGACATCACAACCATCTTTTTTCTAATATGTAACTCCTTTCCTAACACATGAAGAAAAAGAGGGCAACATAAGTATTCAGCTAGTACTTGTCCTACAAACAGGAATTTGAGTGTTCATCTGCAACACTACATCACTCCCTCCTTCCCTATACCAGACACATCTGCAGCTGGCCCATGGGACACGACAATGGGCAAAGTCAGCAGGCAGCACTGCAAGCATGGAAAGACCTACAAGCAAGAAACTGCTGAATCAAACCCAGCTCTGCATTAATCTTCACACATTGAGACTGAGAGGTAAGAATTTCAGAGCAGGACTTGGTACTGTTGAAAACTGCACTCACTGCAAGGTGGAGGCTGTAAACACACAGTAACCATTGCACACGCTATTGTTTCTTCCATATTTCCTTGTAAGCCAAGCGTTCAACATTCAAGCCCAGTATAAGTGAAAACAACTAAGTGTCTTACATGTAGCAGTAAGAGTATTTTTCAAGGTTTTTAAAATTTATTTTAAGCATGAAATGGATGTTTTCAAAAAGGCTGAAGGCTTTAACGATTTCCAGCTACATCTTGGTTTTGTTGTTTGTTTTTTTCTCTCAAAACTGAAAGCAGCACTTTTAAGTTTCATATAAAGAATGACACAGTGGAAGTACTGTCAGGAAAAAAGCTAAGCCTACAATTATCAAACAATTGGGGCTACAGTCTTGGTCAGCAGTCATTTGCAGAGATAACAATCCACTAAAAAGAGCAAGAATTGAGTAGGAAAGAAAGGCAAGAAATTTACCATTGAAACATTTGTATTTTATTATGAGCTACAGTCACCAATCATGTTCTCATTAGTCAGCTTATTTCTTCTACAGGGTACTAGACTGAGTTGAGAAAGAAAATGCCACTAGTATGTTACCATCTCCCTAAGTTCCCTAGAACAGTACAGATAAAAATGTGGAATCCCTTGCAATATGAGACAAGGAGGGGCAGAAAAAAAAGTCAGAAATACTTGCAAAAGTGTTTGTCTAGAATGGTGATTTCAACACTGAGAAAAAATACATAAACTTGCAATGAAAATACAAAACCTAACAAACCAAAAATACCAATATACTTTAATAGAGCACTGTGAGGTTTTTCTTCCTGTGGTGCCTGTATATGCTGCATGTTCCTTTATCTTATAAAACTAGCAGAAATGATCAATAGTTAGAGAAACTTTAAATGTATATATATCTGTAGTTCCTTAATACAATACTGATTGAATACATTAGATCTTATCACATATTGGTGTGCTTCTCCCCTCTCCCAACATTTGTTTATTTTTCCTCATTAAAGACTACTAACAATTTTCATCATCACATTAAATATACAAAATTCCTTCAGCAGCTCTCATTCACTCTTTGGTAGGTTTTGCCAAGCAAAATAATCCACAGCATGAGAAACCCAAGAGAGATTTTCCATAGAAAGAATTTACTGCCCACTGACTTCCCTTCCCAAGTTTTGAACTTAGAATCTAAGAAGTTTCAAACATGATGTAATAGCCTAGAAAAAGTGTTCAAAACCAATATTCAGTGTATGAAAACACAGATCTGCGCAGAACTCCAGTTAAATTAATCAAAGGACTACAAATTCAATAGGAATTCCTTAGAAATTGATCAGATTCTTGCAGAAGAAATAGAAGTACTCTCCATTGGGTAAGTAGTGAGTGGTCATGCTGAACTGTTGTGGTTTCTTTCAACAGAGTGATGTCATCTTGCTTTCACTGGTTCTCTGTTTTGGGAAACTACAATCCAGCCATTCTTCCAGATGCAGGAAGTTAACAAAATAAGAACTGTGTTTACATATTTTTCTATACTCTTAGAGTTGTATTAACATAGGCTTTGTGTGGAAAATCAACCAAACAAAAAAAAAAAAACTTATTTAAAGAATTCCTGTAAATTTTAATCTGGGGATTTTTAAATTGCCTGAGAACTAACAGAAAAGCTTCTAAACAGAAATACTACTATGCTCAATTACTTAAGTATTTATCAGTGTTAATGTTGTTTTTGTTATTTCTGAAAACATGTATTTTGACTACCCTATTGTCAAAACAAGGAAAAAATCCCCTTTCATACCAAACTACAGAGAACCACAATTGGAATATATATATTTGTCTTAAGTAGGAACTACGAACAAATAATGAATTTGAAATGTTAAAAGCAATAAGTAAGGACAGATTTAATACATATCCAAGCATATTTTAAGTTAGCCTTGTTTCCTAGGTCTGAAAGAAAAGGTAAAAATTGTAGTCAAAGAACATTAATTAATGATTAAGCTTCATTTTATTTTCAGGAACTATGCACAAATATATATGGTTTTATACACTCGTCTATATGTATATATATACACACATGCATAAATATATTAAAAACAGTGCTTTTGTACCTTAGGCCTCTTTGAAAGCTTGGCTCATGTAGGAGCTGGGCAAGGAGAAGGAACGGAGGAACTACACAAAACCTATTCTTATAATTCAGAAAAATAGTCAGGAAAATATTTCTACTCACAATATGCTGTAAAATATATTATTCTTTCCTCCCTTTGAAATATTTTGACACTGCAAGAAGGGCTTTTGAACAAGTATTTGAGCAATATATTTCTAAAGAACCACACAAATATTTTCTTCTTTCAGCAGGCATGAATGAAAGAAGCATGTTCACGTTAAGAAACCCATCCCCTTACTCAGGTTTCTGAGGGGGAAAAAAATGCCATAAGCTATTTCTTTTTCTTTCTTTTCTTTTTCTGCCTAGTAAAAAAAAATAAAAATATTGTGTCTTCTCAAAAATTCACCTGAGTACCCAATACAGCTGCCTTTTATTATTAAGATTTTATGAAACCTTTTTAAATACACCTGCAACTAAATGCTTTGTGAACTAGAATTTGGAACTTTCATGACACATTTGTTCAAGGATGTGGAGAAGACACAGTTACTCCAATATCACTGCAAGAAAGAACATTCTTCAGAAAGAACAAAACATTGCATATCCAAATGCTAAAATAATTGGTATTAGGTTTGATGAGCAACCATTCCAAATTTGAAAGATCTCTGAACACACCTCAGAAGACTATGAACTCCACCTCCTCCATCACTGGGGAGAGTTAACACCTGTAAAAAACTTTTTGATGCAAGTTGCAGGTCACAGCTTAGAAAATGTTAAAAAATAATAATGAACAGTAATAATTAATATTTTTTTATCTCTTTTATTTCCATTATTACCTGTCCCAGTCCATGCACATTCACCATCACTTAGTATTATACCAAAGCCAATGCCTAAATCTTTTTCCCATGATACTTGTAGAAAGTAGGTTGCTTCCGGATCAGACACTGGATGAATTCTACTCAAAGTCTTCTCCATTTTCCAGACACCTGTTTAGGAAGTAAGATAATGTTATTAAACCAGAGGTTTATTTCCCAGTGACTCTAAGCATTAGCAGTTTATTTTACTTTCCTCTGCAAATTTAGTTTATAGAGAACTGATGATATTTCCAAACAGAAAACTGGATGACACTAAGTAACATTTAAAAGAATAGTCACATACATTTGGATAGGCTCAAATTAAGAAACTAAATGTCAGGAGACCAGGAAACAGAAAATTACAATACACAAGCACCTCCCTATGGCCATGTTTTTAACCTAATGCCCACCATCACAAAACATAAAGCACACAATGTAATTCAAAATAATCTATATTCATCTGAAAGGTTGCCATGTGAAAGCATGCTACTAAGCTTCACTCAAAGCCATGACTATATCAGATGAAGCAAACAAAGAAATTATTTTTTAAAGTGTACACTGTAGAACATACAAATTTATGATGCTACAGTGAAGCTTTTTCTAAATATCAAAGCATTTTGGAAATCTGTACTTGGCACAAAAGCCTCTGAACAATCCCTTCTCTTTATACATAGTCTACTCAGACAATAATGAGTTCTCATGGTACTCAAGAATTTTAAAACTTTATTTTTTTCATTTGCTTCACAGAAAAATGAAGAAGCAGTGAACATTGACATACAGTATATTCATTGAGGCTGCTTCATGTTGTCCAGTGTTTGAAGTTTGTTTTGGCCTTTCAAATATCTTATTTTAGAAGAATTAAGTGAATGAAACAGGGCTATGTGTTCACTCAAACATTAAAAATAAAATTGTATATTGATAACAGCAGGAAAAAGTCAACTGAGGCATTTAAACTACCACTGAGTACAGTGCTACTTGGACAGGTTAGGCATTAAATGCTTTATCAATTTTGTATCTAGAGTAGCAGTAAATAATCATGACTGGGTTCTGTTCAGGCCCTAAGGGGATTTTGTTCTTCAAGCATTGATAGAGGGAAGCTCTTTATTTGCTCATGGGCATTGAGAGCCAAATATACATACAGATTTAATGGCCTCCCCAAAAGTTGGAATTTTCAGGTTAGGAGAATCTGTTTAACTGCAGTTGACAGCACGGTGTCTGATCTTTGTTCAGTTCTGCACCCAACAACATTTGAAAATGTTTTTCCTTTCTCCAGAAAAGTGCACAGTATTCAAAAGCTGCAATATATAGGAACATAAGACTCATTTTACAAGCATAAAGATGCATTAACAGCTAGACAATAGCTTCCTTGTCAATAATACAACCAAAATAGATAGCAGGAAGGCTAATGATACATTATACTAATTAATTCCAATGGCTAAACCACAATATATCTCACCTTATATGAACAAAAGGCATTTCTAAACAGTAATAGGAACATCACCTAAAGTGCCTGCTATGAATTCCAGGATGAATTTTAGCTAAAACCTGCCACTAAGCACTTCCAGCATTCCTGACTACACATTTTCATCACCAAGTACTCAAAGTGCTAACTTTATTTTTCCAGCTTAAAGCCTAAATACACATGAGCACCATAACATTTCTCTGTTTAGAATTTTTTGAAAGGCTTTAGGATTCAAAATCTATGGTAGGAGGAAATATATCATACACATATAACTAAGCATCATAAAATCTTTCAAACAGTTAAGGATGACTTTACTTCCATAAATCACCACTGCTTACACTATTACAGATGTCATACTCCACATTGGTAATCACAAAAATGTGCCAGAAAATACTAAATTACATAAAAACCACATTGAGAAACTACTCTGATTCAACAAAAAAACCCCACCAAAACAAAACAAAAGACAACAAATACCACAAAAAAAAAAAAAAAAAAGACAAAAAACCCCACACAAAACAAAAGCCTTCTACTTCCATCACCAAACAACAGGCCATTTCTGACAATCTATAGAACGTATGTGCACCTGTAAGTGAGAACAGAGAATAAAAGATTTGGGGCTTGGAGGCTTAAAACAAGGCTTTTGCAATTAGTGATTATAGAACTAAAGCCATTTTAAAGATTTGTTGTGCACAACCTGCCCAGACAGGAGTCGGTAAAGAGCACAAGACAGGAAGCACAAGTAATGTCCGTATTATGTTTAAAAACGTGGGCACGTATTCTCCTTTGCCTAACAGACTGCCTTTTGCTGCTGAAATATTTTCATAAAATTCCTTCTCTAAAAGATAGCGTTTTTAAAAATACTCTTTTTTTTTTTTTTACTTAAAGATTGCAAAACAGTTTCATGTGACCAAGACAGCATCCAAGGTACTGATGCATACATACAGTTCAGGAGGGAGCAAAAGCTTGTTGCGTTTGATTCTTATCACAGAGCAGAGCAGCATTCAGTGCTACCTGCACCAGACACTTTCTTTTTAATGTAGACTTTTTACAACAAAAATCAAAGCAAAAGAGTTGGACTTTCCATGTATATGACAATAAAATGAACTGCCAATTGGCCAGAAAAGGAGATGTGAAGAGTCACACAGAAAATCTGGTTAAAGATGCCTTAACAAATTCTACGGCCTGAGATGAAACTAATCTTACATCACAATACTGTCCTTCCCATGCATCTGACTTCAGAAATTAGTATTTCACTCGAGTGATGTGTGACAGCTAAAAATAAAGACTCTGTTAAGGTAAGGGGTGAGTCTGTGAGCAGAAATGAGAAAGCAATATGGCAATATGACCTTGTTTTACCTGTGGTAAAACACAATTTCAACAAAAACAAACATAATGAGATACAACACAGAAGCATGTTCTGTATTTCATAACAAAATGCACAATATATTTGTCAAGCTTTTCAATGTTTTATTGTGCATTACCAGACAGCATACAGCATAAAAGGAAAATACTTTTTCTCCCAGCTTTCATCATCTCTGTTGCAACCACTAACCTTCTGAGAGGAGTACTAGCTATTGATACATGTTTAGAAACTGCTTCACTGAGTAGAGTTCAGTCTTGCTTGAGACTGCCAAGCACTCAACTGTTCCAACCCATCCACAAAAACTTAAGCATTCTTGACTGTGTATAATGGCTACTATTTACTTTACTTCAAGAGAAACAAACCTTCATCATGAAAAATTAGTCTGAACTACATAGACTATACAAACATCACTGCAAACAAAAATATGGTACTTTATTGCTTTTTAAAAATCTGTTTAATAAAAAAAAAAACCCACACCAAAAAACACTAAACAGAAAAATTAACTAAAATCTGTCTTCCACAAATTTCCCAACTCTTCTACAGAGTTTAGTGTAGTGCGGAGTAAATCAATAAACCACACACAGCTTAAGTGTGAATACAGCAAAAAATAGCAAAGAAGTTAGTCTAGTATTTATCAACTAGCATTACCACTAATGAAAGAAAAAATAAAGAAACTAAATGAGTTTATTCCCTATTCACTTACTATAAGATGAGCACATGCATCTCATCAACTCTAAAGGCAAAACTTAGTAACATAAGTACACCAGTATTATTTCCAAAATAAGAACTGCAGAGAGAGGAAGCTGGACATCCTACTCAAATACGTGAGCTTAGCTGTATGTTCACAGTATTCACAAGTAACTTTGCTCAACAACTTCAAAAGATACACTGCTGTACTTCAAGACTGGAGTAAATTAAGTTAAGTTATAGGTAGGATGTTCAATTCACCTGCCTATTTACAATATTCTCTCATCATCCAATTAGCTTTTAACGTGCCAACCATACGTGATTCTTCACAGACCAGTTACCTCTGTCTAAAAGGTGACCATGTTAATACCAGTTTCTGGTCTGGGGCTTTTCTTGGTGGAGGAAATGCTGTGTACTGCCAAAGGCTGAGAGGCATGTGAAGCACAGATTTTGCCAAGGCAGATTCTCTAGCCCCCGTTCCTCAAAGTAACACTGAAAAAAAAAAAAAAAACAGAAACAAAAAAACAAACCTATCACCTTATAAATACCTTGGATTGGCTATCGATGTGTGTTCTCTCTAGGAATGCAGACAAGTAACACAGCCCCAAGATATTTGAATGAATCCACATTTCCTTAATCGTTGCCACAGGATATATACACAAATTAGAGAGATAACGTAGCACTAGGGCTGCCACAAACTAGGTTTCCCATTATTAGTATTGACATGATTATATCCCAAACATTAAATGTACATTTTAAACATAAAAATTAATGCACATTTTAATCCAATGACTAAATAATGCTTTAAAAGGCCAATTCTTCAACTGAAAAACTGTCATAACCACCACATATACAAAATTCCAGTCAACAGTCCTGAATGTACTTGCTTAAAAATCTACCTTTATACATTCAAAAAGTAGTCCCACTATAAATATCAGTACATTTTTAAACAAATGACAAGTAATTTCTCTGTTGTGGCTATAGTCTTAAATTATCCATTAACACTATACCTACAACTGAAACAAATATTCTGGGCCAGACACTCAGTCAGAGCAAAACAAATTCAAATTCACTAACAAAGGGGTCAGAAAAATAGGTGTCAGCTTGGGACGTGAACTTCCACAGAACTGGTCACATATGCTTGTAGAAACTGCTACTTTTTTCAAGACTTTACTAACACCCCATTACAGCAAATCATAACTTTATTATGAAAGGCAGTCAGAAATACAGAGGATAAGAACTGAAACTTGCAGAGCTAATTTCACTTTCAAATGTTTGGGTGGAAACATAGGACATAGGTTAAAGCAGCCACCTGAATTTTGGCACTCTCCGTATTTAACAGTCCAGACACTGCAAAAGCTAATAAAAGAAATCATTGAAAAAAAAAAAAAAAAAAAAAAAAAAAAGGACTATTTTTATAGCTATCCAGCAAACTAAATTCCTGAAATCTGAACCCTAACTATTTCAGTCTAAAAAGCACCTCTGAATCTATTAGACCAGAGAAGTACCTTCAGTATTCAGCAGCGCTGTCTCTCTATGCTCTTTCCATTCACTGCCTCAATAAAATGAGGGCAGTGAGCACTTTCTTCCTCCCTAAATTATGACAAAGAAAAGTTGCAGCGAAACTGATTGATTAGGGCCATAACAAAGCCAGTGTTTTCCTCCTTAAGGGCATAGGAGGTCATACCACATACCAGCATCTCACCACGTTAGATCCAAAGATCTGAGACAAGCTTGCAGGTGGAAACACTAGAGTCCCACCCCAAATTTGTAAATCAGAGGCTTTTTGAAGCCTTCGAACAGTTAGGCATTGAGCTGTTTATCTTTAGCACTTTGTCCCTTTGGTCTTTGGCTTCTATGATCTATATTAGGCAATGTTTCTTTCTAAGGAGAAATCAGCTGTTGGCTGGTGTGCAATTGACTGGAGTCTACTCTCTGAACAAACAGTGTACACAGTTGCTTCTGAATAAACAAGACACTTTTAAAATTGGTTTACAAAGAATTTTATATGTTGTTTTGGATAGCAGTAGGCATACACCAAAAGCCAAATCTTTTAGCCTGCTCCAACACAGCATCATTGATAATATTTTGAACTTCAGCACTTTATTTTTTTCCATGCAGACTAATGGCTTTTTTTTTTCCAAATTTCTTTGGCTGCAGGTGTTCCAAACTTCAGCAGCTATGCAAGGAAGCTACTTACAGATCAGAATGAGCTACTATGTCTTTCTAATGGAACAATTCACTTAAGTGCTTTCTTGCTGAGAAAAATAGGAGCTCTCTATAATGAGTTCAGAATAGACCAGCACATACAGTGCACTGCTGTTGAAGTCAATAATTTTATCCCTTCTGTCACTGGCTTGACCATGATATACACTGCAAATCAAACAGTAATAATCAGAAGAAAGTGAATGGTTAACCTATAATCAGAGAACAGGTACTACTCAGGAGATATTAAATGTAGTTGTAAGCAAATTATTGGAGATTTAAACCAGTCAAGAAAAACTCAGATTGTTTTTGAAGACTGAAAGTAGTTATTACTATATTTTCTAACAGAAGAAAATCAGGTAACATATACATTTATGAGTATTTTTAGATATGTATTTCATATAAATTGATATCTTTTCATGTTAAAATCCCATTAACTACAATACTTCAAAAGAAGGAACGTTAAAATATCTGACAAAAACTTAAACTATGACTCAGTTAGTCAACAAAATACTATCAACCCAATAAATAATGGGTTTTTTTCTCCTCCCAATAATCCTCCATTCCCTTTAACACAATATGTGTTTGATGCTAAAGAAAGATAACAGTCTTCAGCTATAACTTAAAGACACATTTGAAGACCAAATATAAAAGTTTTGAAAGAGCTGTTTTCTAAGGAAATTTAAGGGGCTAACACATTTTTATATTACATGCAACCTAAACTATATCTAATTGTTCTTTTGCTTAACTTTGTTCTATATTAAAAGCACAAGGAGCACAATTTTGTTAATAATGCCACTTCGTCTTGCATATAAAGGAAATTAATACAAAATTCTGATTCGATATTAAGTGACTGAATGACTTTATAACTTTGTGCAGAGAGGTGAATGGCCCATTTTAAAAATTCAGTCCTGCAGGGCATTTAATCAAGAGATTGACACAGCTGCAGTCAGTTCTTGGTCCTCATGGACCTAACTGCAGAAGCAAGAATCACATTTGCACTGCTGGTTATCCTACTGTTCCATGGCTGCCAGGAAAGGACTGGAAACACACACATACCATTTATGCAACTGGCCAAATAAATAAATAAATGTATACATACATATATATATATATGTGTATATATTTTATATATATATATAGTTTCTTAAGCTTGTTAGACCCCACAAGCCAACAGGACATGCAACTTTAGTCACAAAAGATTTGGAATCTATGATAAGGAGCTACCCTTGTCAGACTTAATTACTACAGTCATCAGCTGAAAAAATTAGGAGAAACAGAAGGAAGCAGACAGTCAACAACCTTTATAGTAGAAATCTTACTAACAGGCTTTGATCTTAATTGTAGCCTGAAGGCAAAGCCCACCCTGGTGTATTTCATCCTCTTGAAGTCTTAGAACTAATCCACTACCAAACTGCAGGCATGCAGGCTGGACAAGCTTACTTATAAGAATCTATATTAAGAGACAGTTTAACCTTTAACATGGTTAAAAAAAAATTACAATAAGAAAGACTTCACAAAGTAAAATAAACAACCAAGTGGGCAATTATACTAGTATATACTAGCAAGTAAGGGAGTATCTGGATAAATTTCCAAGAGAGACAGACCTTTCTTTTTCACCCTTTTCTACAAGTTATTTCATAGATTCATAGATTCATAGATATTAGGGGTTGGAAGGGACTCCTCTTCAGCCTCCTCTTCTCCAGGCTAAAGAGCCCCAGCTCTCTCAGCCTCTCCTCGTAAGGGAGATGCTCCACTCCCCTAATCATCTTGGTGGCCCTGCGTTGGACTCTC
>JAOEGS010102654.1:0-11332 GCA_025447755.1 Corythornis vintsioides
AGGTGGTGGCTGCCCCAGCCCTGTCCCCATCCCAGGGGAGGTTGGTGCTCTGAGCACCCTGCTCCCTGCAGGGGGGTGCACTGGATGCTACTGCATTTCTAGAGGGGTGATGCTGGCTCCCTCTGCACATACTTTCCACCAGGGAGATGAAAGCAGGCAGGTATTCCAGCGTGAAGAGGGGGCTGGGGAGCTCCCTGATGAACATCTTCAGCAGCCCAGCAGCGTCGTTGTTCCGAACCTGCTCCCAGTCAAACGAGTCCTCGTAGAACTTGGCCTCCAGTTCCTGGTGGAGGTTCTGGAAGAGAAAAGGAGCAGCTCTGATCTCTGATCCTGACCTGCTGCTTTGAGAGCAATCCAGAAATCCCAGCAGGAGCCAACAGGTAGGTTCTGAAAACCTTCCTTTTTCTGATCATGTTTTGGTGAAAAGTGCTTTAATGTTATCCCATAAGCCTAAGATTTAGTCCTGTCAGAGAGAAACAGCTTTTTACAAATGAATTCTGTTGACTGTGTGTCACATAATGGAAGGAAATGACATCTCAGATGTGGTCACACATGATGAAGTGCAGATGAAATCTGCTCCACAGTTTTCTGCTGAGAACTGGGAGAAAAGCCATAGAAAGACTTTTGAAACAGTGAAAAAAAATATATAAAAGAAAATACATATAAAATATAACTTGCCCATGGAGATATATATATATATATATATTTATATGTAGATTTGACACCCCACAAACATATCTACAAGCACCTGAGTACTTTAAAAAGCATTTTAAGCCATTTCTCTGTCTTTTTTTTAACATGCCTGACCCTCCAGTGGACTATCAGATGTTTCTGATTCCCTGGAGCTTTTGTTACAAACCAGATTAGAGAGGAAAACTTGTATTTCTTTCTTCTGCTCTTTTGTTTTAGAGAGAAGAAACCTCTAATCACTTCCATATGCCTTGTCTTTCCCCAAGCAAGACTGAAATAAAACTGGAATGCTGTCAAATCCTAATGCCATCATAATAATGTATGAGGGTTTGAGGGATGAAATCTGGATCTGCTTTGGAAAAAAAAAATACCTCCCTCTTGCTGCTTGGCTTGTTGGACAGAGTTAAAGCCAAAACTCCAGCTTTACAGGGGAAATTTCACTTACCACACAGTATAGGAGAGTTACATATAAAATCCTATCTCCCAGCAGCTCCCTGGAGAGAGGTGGTGAGTAAAAAGTGACCAAGACACAGCAAATGCAAAGAAAATTAAAGTGATTTAATTAGAGCACAACCCTGCTGTGTAATCTCCCTGGAGAGCTTGGAAAAAAAACCCCAAAGTGAGTTTGTGTCAAAGAATATTGAAAGTATTTGTATGAACTGAGGCTGCAAATGCTGGGGCACTTGGCAAGGTGCTGAGTCCAAGGGAGCTGGGATGCTCCTGCCCATCTTTGGTGCATTCCACCTAATTCTGGGGGGTTTTTTGGCTCATTTTTGGTGATCTGCAGGTCATCAGTGGTCAGCAAAACTCAACATCCAGGTGGCTGCTGCAGCACTGAGACCTCCTGCCTCAGGAAGGAGGATGAGAAAGTGGGATTGGGATGCACTACAAGAAAACACTTAAACCAGACTGAAAAGAAAAACAAAAACCTAGGAAGTAAAAAGCTCTGTGAAAGAGGCAGACACTGCTAAGCCCAGGAAAAGAAAACAAACCAACTCGCTTTGCCTCTGCCAAAGTCTTGCAGCTGCTGGAATGGAGTCAGTCTGGAGAAACAACTGCCAGCAGCTGCACCATGCCAGGTTAGGAGGGACCAGCTACCCTGAGCTCCCAGCCTGGGAAAAGGCAGCAGCTGAGGCTGCCAAACTGGGAGCAAAAGCCAAATTTCTCCCCCTTGGAACATGGAGTGGTTAGGTGACAGGAGAGAAATGAGAACTGGAGTGACACAGAGGTTAAAATGACAGCAACTCAGATCTTTATCTCAACTCTGCTCATTGGGTGACCCTGGATTTCTGCACTAAATCAAGGCAGAGATAAGAGCACAGCATTTCTGGATGGCAGAGATAAAGAGGATTCCCCTTGCTGTCTGGGGGACAAAAAGCTGCAGCCAGTGTCCAGTTGGTGCTTTATATAGAACCTGAACAAACACAAAGCCAGAAACCACGTGTTCCCTGATTTATTCCTTCCCAGGAACCAGTCTGGCCTCTCAGGGGTAGGAAGGGAGCTGAGCTACACACCCCAGTGTGTGTGTGCTGTGGATTTGCTCTGCTCTGGGCCTGGGGCAGCAGACAGGGAACTGCAGCACTTTCTGTACCTTGACCCTGGAGGCTGATCCAGGCACCCGTAGAATTCCTTCTGTTTCCAGTCCTGTCTCCTCCAGCTTGAGCAGCAACTGCAACAAGACCCAACAACCCCAGGAAAATAAACAGAAGGGTTTCAAAAATCCCACTAACTTTTTCTTTTCAGCCTAAGTTTTGAAATTAACTTGGGAATGATCAGGGCTGGGGCAGCCACCACCTCTCTGGGCAGCCTGGCACAGCCTCTGCCACCCTCAGCACCAACAATTTCTCCTGCTCTCCAGTCTCAATCTCCTCCTTTCAGTTCAAACCATCCCCCCTTGTCCTGTCCCAACAGGCCCTGCTCAGAAGTCCCTCCCCATCTTTCTGCCAGGCCCTGGCCCTGCTCCAGCAGCTCCACATCCCTCCTGAGCTGGGGGCTCCAGAGTTCAGGCTCCTCTGGCCTTGCCTTGAGACTTGGCACTGCTATAGAACAATCAGCACATAAACATGGTAATAAAGGGGCAGATACTCTGGGTAAAACACAATGGTGTTGTGAGGGCAAATTAACCTCTGAGAAAGGTTTAAGTCTTTCCCTGAGGAAGGTCTATAGATAACATATGTTCCTGGGAAATGAGAACTCAGATTAGAAAATGATCCCAGGATCTTTTATTATGAGTTTTCTGTGAGTGGAGGAATAGGTTCTCCACTCTTAATTCTTTAAAAAAACACACCATATTTTGATTTAATATAAATTAGAACAAGGAAAAATAATAAATAAACCCATTTCCTTGCATTTATTCCTACAGCTCTGGATTTTTCACCAGCAGCTCTGCTTCCTGCCTAAGGTGGTGGATCCTCCTCATTTCCCATGGTAGGCTGGCTGGGGAGCTGTGGAGCTGACTGCAAAGTCATCTAAACACTCAGGTCACTCTTTCCCCTGATGTTCCACAGCAATGCCCCCAGTGTTGGGCTCAACAGGACAAGCTGTTGTCACTTGGGAGTGTCACTGCACTTGTGCTTGTGTCCATCTCCAAGGTGATGCCATTTCGTGGTCAAAACTGGAGGGGTTTCCAAGCCCTGGAGCTGTGGTGCTGAGGCCATGGGGCAGTGCTGCCCTGGCAGGGCTGGGTTCAGGGTTGGACTGGATGATTTTAAAGCTCTTTTTTTTTTCACCCTGCTGCTCTGCCTCCTTGGAGTGTAGGTGCAAATGCTGGAGAAGTGAATTTCACAGCCCACCCAGGCTCAGGGATACTCACCTTTTGGAAGATGAGTGGAACTTTTATTCCAGGAACCTTTTTTTGATCATTTTCCAGCAGCACAGTGAGAGGGACTCCAAACAGCCCATTTTCTGAAAACCAAGAAGAGCAGAGGTGACAAAATAAACTCAGCTTCATTCCCATCATCTTCAGAATCACTCAGGTTGGAAGAAAACCTTGGAATCATCCAGTCAACCATTAGCCTTAATCTGCAAAGATCACCTCTAAACTACATCCCTCAAACCACCCTGCAACACCCCCAGGGCTGGCTGGGGACTCAACCCCCTCCCTGGGCAGCCTGGGCCAGCCTCTGGCTGCTCTTTTCCCTCCTGCCCAGTCCCCTGGAGCAGCTGAATCCACCCCCTCTGCTTCTGTCACTACCTGTGAGCAGAGCCCAGCACCAGCCTCTCTGCAGTGGCCTGGCAGTGCTGGAGAGAGTGATGAGGGCTCCCCTCAGGCTGCTCCTCCTCCTCCCCCTGCCCAGCTGCCCTCCCCCAGCCCCCAGTACCTCTTCCCCGCACCCTCTCGGCTCGGTTCCTCTTCAGCTCCACCCCCAGGGCGTCGTAAAAGGCCGTGAGCTCCAGCAGGGACAGGTACCTGATCTTCTTCATGTCCTCTGCAGACAGGTCCCCCACCTCTGTCAGCCCAAAACGGCTCCTCCGAACCAGGAACCTCTGCAGCAGGGAATGCCCAGGGATTTATTTGCACAGAAGTTACAGGAGGTGATTTGTTTTCTTCTCCATTTGGAGCTTGCACCCACCCCAGAACAGAAACCAGCTGCTGCTTCCCCTCCAGGAGCAGTGTGGGCAGCAGCTGGAGAGAGGGGATTCTGCTGCTCTGCTCCTGGAGCCCTGTGTCCAGCTCTGGAGCCTCAGCACAGGAGCAGAGGAGCCCATGGAGATGCTCAGGGGGCTGGAGCAGAGTCCTGATGCCAACCAGGCAGTGAATTTTATGAGGCAGCTAAGAAAACATCTGTAGCAGCAGAGCTGAGCTCCATGGTGCTCAGCACTTTGGGGGGTGTGAAGATCTCTACATGTTTCAGGGAGCAGAGCCAGGAATGTTCCCTCATGACAGAACATCTGTACACAAGTCCAAAGGAACAAATACCCACCAGTTCTTGACACAATTAGAGACAAAATAAAGTTATAGTGACAAAAGCAAACCAAACAAGCCCTGCTTTGCAAAGAATGGGGGGTCTTGGGTATCGTCTGTATTTTAAGTTGGGTTTTTTTGTTAACATGATTGTAACTGAAGCCAGGGATTGTTAGTCAGAGGCATAAATAAATAGCATTACAAACCTTCTCCTCCCTCCAGGGAGCTGAGTGGAAACCCAGCCTTTAATCATGGTTTGTGTCTGGAGATTTCAGCCCAGTTCTCCCTTTTCTAAACACATTTGGACTGAGTGGGTTTAATCCATCTTTGGATGAAGCCAGCCAAAGGAAAAAGCAAACTAAAAACCCCAAGAATTTCATTAATTACTGCATTGAAGTATTTGAGGCAACGTGTTGAGAACAAACTTACAGGCAAAGCAGAATCTTCCTTCTTGAATCTCTGGTTTTTTGGCCACTCTTGGATTTTTGGCAGGACCATGATGGATTCTGAGAAGGAGACCTCATAGGAGAGCTCCTCTGTCACAGATGGGCTGCCTTTCTCCAGCCCACAGTCCAGGCAGCTGTTGGCTGGGGAGAATGGAAATGAGAGGTGAATGCTGAGTGACAAAATGGAGACAGGGCCACAAAAAACCTTGGGACAGCACTGAAGGAAGTGCTTCAGAGAGGAATTGCAGCTCCAGCACAGCATGTTTCTGTTGTGGCTGGAGGAAATAGCCCCTTCACAAAGAAAACTCCCTATTCTCATTTGAGATCATTTAACTGGGGGCTTGTCATGAGAAAAGTTGGTTGAGCTGGAACTTCCTGAGCAGGAATTATCAAGTTTTTCTGCTCCATCCTTGTCCAGCCTGGGCAGAAAACTGGTGGCACTTGTCTAATGAATGCTCAGCAATAAAAGCTCCTGACAAGAGAGTTTCTCAGGTTCCTGTTGCCTTATTTACAAGCAGAAGGCATTGTGAGTACATTTTATTCACTCATCTGTGTTATTTCTCATGGTGCAGCACCAAACCTGTTTTGCAGTTGGAAAAACACTGCTCCCAAACCCCACTGGAATTTCTGGGAGACACTGCAAAAGGGTTTTCTTGCTCTGAACTTCACCTGCCTGCTGCAATCAGGATAAGCTGGCAGCGATTTGAAGGCCATACCCCCAGGGTGGAAGAGGAGCCCAACCCCTGCTGCACACCAGGATCAATCCCAGGAGGAAGGGGAGGCTGGTTACTCACAGCTAACTGGTTTCCAAACTGCCTGCTGCCCAGGGAGCTGGATGCCGTTGGAAGGAACTGGTGACACTGGAACTGTCTCAAACGTGGGCTTGAGAGGGAAAGAAAAACCATCAGGCTGTGGACAAACTGCTGCAGCTCAAGCAGTGCTGAGTTAAACACCCTGTCGTGACCCAGAGCCCCAGGCTCCACCCCACACGAGCTCCTCAGCTGGGGAGGTCAGAACACTGCGGCTAATGAGGTAATGAGTGTAATTAGCCAGCAGCTCCTCCTCTAACCCCGACCTGACCTCTGCTTTAACCCTTCTGGCCACAGATATTTCTGAGGTGTTGGTGAGCCTGGCAGAAATCACCAGGAAATATGGATGGATGGATGGATGGATGGATGGATGGATGGATGGATGGATGGATGGATGGATGGATGGATGGATGGATGGATGCCCAGCACCCTGCTCTGGGTGCAGATGGCCCTGCTCCCTGCAGAGGGGTGCACTGGGTGACCTAGAAAGTTCCCATCCCACCCAAACTAGTCTATGACTCTCTCTGCATATTGGGAGTTTTAGAATGCTCTGAAGGTCCTTCAGTCAAAATAACCACCAAGTTCCAAAACAATCCCGTGGGGTTTTTGTTTCTGCTGCCCTGGCATCCTGGTGGGAGCCCCTGGAGCCCCAAACTCTCTGTCTCCCCCTCCTGAGCTGCTGGAGCAGCCCCAGTTCTCCAGCTGAACCTGCAGCCCACTCTTTAAACTGCTCTTTAAATGGCTCCACTGGTGATTTTCCCCAACAAGCAGCCTCAGGGCAGAAATTTTTGCTTTCCCCTGCTGCAGCCCCAGCACAGGAGCAGCAGCATCCAGGCTGCTAACAAATGATGCCAGATCTTTAACAGCCAGGCTGCTCTTCCAACTGGAAGCCTGAAACAATGGCACAGCTTGATGTTTTTTCATCCAGCCTCATCCTCTGAGGTATTTGGGTAGCAAAATCAAATGTAACAGGAATAAACCCTCTCCTGGGAGAGTCTTCAGTGGCCCACAAACCTGGTAGCAAACCAGGAGTTGAGTCACCACTGCCAGAGGCCTGTAAGCTTCAGATCCAGGTGGAGAGATCCATGGAAAACATCAGCAACTGGCTCATCTCCTTGCCCTGCTCTGCACCTCTCACCCCCCTGAAGTGTTCAGAAGAGACTGACAGTGAGAAAGGCTTGTGAAGGGAACAAAGAAAACCCTTCTGAACTTGTTCTGTGGGTGAAGTTGATGTTCTCCTACCCCTCTGCTCTGCCCTGCTGAGACCACACCTGGGGTACTGTGTCCAGTCTGGGGATCCCCAGTTTAAGAGAGACAGGGATCTGTTGGAAAGAGGGTGATGAAGGGACTGGAGCATCTCCCCTGGGAAGAAAGGCTGAGGGAACTGTGAAAATCCATATCAAAAAGGACCAGCAACCCCCCTCCCTTCCTTTTATTTTTAAAAATCTTGGGATAATATGATAAAAGTAAAGGGCAGACTGGGAATAAAACCTCTTTAATGCACACATTTTAAATATTCAGGTTATTTCTTCAGTAAAAATGGTTTAAAAAATAAAGGAAGTTCATTTCTTTATGAATGTGAAAGGCCAAGAGTCAAAGTGTGTCCTTAACTACACTGGGACAGCTCAATTCATCTGTCTGGGGCTCAAAGGGGGCTAACCACCAAAACCTCTCCATGCAAATAGCTCTGGGGCAATTAGTGACTTTCTGCTTTCATTAGGCTGGGATTTTAGGGGATGGACCCTAAGGCAGGATGAGTTCCAAGCACCCTTTGGCTTTGTGTTGACCCTCCCAGAGCCTGGCCACCAGCAAAACCTCCCTGAGGCAGGTTTATTTCAGCACAGAGAGAAGAAACCAGGACAAACCTCTCCATCCCTCCTGGATGAGAAGTGTTGATGGCTCTTCAGTGGTCCCCTAGGTCTCCTCTCAGGTCACCCTGGTGAGCTAATCCCCTTTCCTCTCCTCATTAGGCACAGAAGAGGGTAATCCACCCTGTGACCCAGCCCCTCAGGCTCCCACAGCTCTTAGGTTGTTGGGAAGAAGGTGTAAATCCATCCTCCTGATGGAGGGGGATTACAGAGCTATGTGAGGCAATCTGAGCTGTTTTGCTCTTTGAAACTTGTTTACCTCTTCTCAACTGAAAAGCAGGATGGGAAAGCAAAAATTCCTTGACACTATTTCAAGCAGCATTTTACTGACAGCTCTGCTGGGATTTGTCCCTCTCTGGCTCCTGTTCATGATATCACAGAATCATTCTGGGTGGAAAGGACCTCTAGGATCAATCCAACCATCATCCCAACATTTCTCCACCAGAGCAGAGCCTCCAGTGCACTCCTGCTGGCAGGTGTTTAGCTGCTTATGCAGATGACACCCCAGTGGCTTCATTAGAAAGAGTTTTACTTCAGCACTGAGGCTGTTGAGTAAACAGCAAGTGTCCCAGAAGCCAGCAAAAAAAATCTGCAGAGCTGCCAAAAGTAACTCCCCAGTTTCCCTCAAAAACTAAAGGAGTAAATGTTGATCTTGAGATTGCAGGAGGAAGGCTGGTGACAGGTACAAGGACTTGGTAGGGAGGCTGGTGCTGGGCTCTGCTCACAGTGACAGACCCAGAGGGGATGGATTCAGCTGCTCCAGGGGACTGGGCAGGAGGGAAAAGAGCAGCCAGAGCCTGGCCCAGGCTGCCC
Source organism: Corythornis vintsioides (assembly GCA_025447755.1). Taxonomy (NCBI): domain Eukaryota; kingdom Metazoa; phylum Chordata; class Aves; order Coraciiformes; family Alcedinidae; genus Corythornis; species Corythornis vintsioides. The sequence continues at coordinate 8,531 of JAOEGS010102654.1, forward strand.
AGGGAGGGGGTTGAGTCCCCAGCCAGCCCTGGGGGTGTTTCAGGGTGGTTTGGATGTGGTTTGAGGGACATGGGTGAGCTTTGTAGAGCAGGGTGAATGGTTGGACTGGATGATCCCAAGGGGCTTTTCTACCCTTAATGATTCTCTGATTCTCTCCCAGGCTGGGTGCCAAACTCTGCACCTTCTGTTTGGTTTATTCCCTTCCTCTCCAGATGTGATAAAAGCAGCATTACACACCTGGCCTCAGTGCCAGGAACCACCACGGGCTCTCTCTGCTTTGTCAGCAGGAAAGGGGTGCTGTCTGCTAGAATCTACTTGCAGAAAGCAGAGAACTGAAGCTGCAAAGCACTGCCCAGGAGGCACTGGCTACTTACAGGAGAGTCAGTGGTGCCAAAGATGTCCCGCACATCCCGCACCGTGTGCTTGTTCTTCTTCCTCAGTGTCTGAGTGTAGGTGTTGTACCTCCTCTGGACAGCAGCAGCTTGTGTTCTGGTCAGGGTGGACAGCAGGGCCTGGCCATCCTCCTCTTCAGCTCCTGAGATCAGTGTGGATAACCCTACGTCCTGCAGCCACTCTGCTTCCAGCTCCCCTTCTGTGGAGGAAGAGAACGTGTCAGCAGGGCTGGCCAGGCAGGCAGAGGGGACTGCAGGAAGGCAGTGGGCATGGTGGGGCTCTGCCTTAGCCTGTACCTCCAGAACACTCCACTTCCAAGCTTCTCAGGCCACAAGTGTGTGTTAATTTGGTTTTGACAGCCTATTCTCACCTCCCCTGTTGGCAGTGTCTGCAGAGGAGAGGCTCAGAGGAGCAGAAGGGAAGAAGGCAGGTGAGCAACTAGCACAGCCAGGTCACTGGAAATTAACCCCTCAGTCATAAATCCCCTTGGTTATCATTGGCACCAGATGAAATCACCTGGCAGGTGGGAATTAAATGGGCATTCCAATCAAAAGAAGCAAAAATGTGTGTGTTTGCACAGTAAGGGTGTGACCTGAGATGCCAGAGGGTTGGCTGGTATCAGGCACCTGTGAAGATGCCCCACTGGGGTAAGTGTCCCTAAACCAGACTCCATTTTCACAGTCCATTTTTCCATGATTCCATGAAGTTTTGTTTCTTTCCAGACTGTGATGTTCAGAAGTGGAGAGACCAGAGAGACCAGGCTGAGGATTTTTGCTTGTAGTGGGTAACAGAAGAGGGAGACGAGGGCCTGGTGAACCCAAAGCCAAGGGGTGAGGAAGAAGCAGAGCTGGTGTACTCACCATCAGCAGGTCTGAACTCCAGAAGAGTGGCTTCTTCAGCTGCATCTTCACTGCTCTCCTTGATGCTCTCCACCTCACACCAGAAGTCCTCCATGGAGGTGCTGTCCATGGAGGCCTGCGAGGGGGAGCGGCTGAAGGCTGGAGGAGCTGTGGACTCATTGGAAAGCATCCTGGTAATTCTTCTGCAGTGAGGGAGAGACTTCCTGGCAAAAGAGAGGAAAATAAAGATCATTACCATGGTGTCTTGACTTGGACTCCTCCTGTGACTGGAGCAGGCAGCAGGGAAGGAGATGTTGCAGGCAACGTGCGCAGCTCTGGTGGTCTTCGTGGTCTCTGGTCTGCAGAACACTCTTATTTTCTTTATAACAAACTTATTTTGTTCAGAACAAACTTATTTTGTTCAGAACAGTCTTATTTTCTTCATAACAAACTTATTTTGTTCATCACAAGCTCATTTTGTTCATCACAAACTTATTTTCTTCATCACAAAGCCATTTTGTTCATAACAAACTTATTTTGCAGCTGATCATTTCTATCTTTAATGTCCTCTAGTGTTTTCACTAGTGTTTTTTCAGGAGGTGCTGTTCCCTGTTTCTGACAGTGACAGGCATCTCATGAGGAAAAGGATTTCAACTTCTTTGTGCCTCAGTTTCTCTTTCTGGTTTGCTTACTGGCTGGAATGCTGCAGTGCAAAAATAATCAGGCTGGGGCACCCTGAAAGACAAACTTTGTTTTGGCTCCAGAAGAGACTGAAAAGCTTGAATTAATTTAACTCAGAAGAATAATCACCTTTTATTTGGAAAACCTTTCAAAAATCATTCATTTTTTGGCTCCAGAAAAGACTGATAAAGCTTGAAATAAATTAATTTATCAGAATAATCACCTTTTATTTGAAAACCCTTTCAAAAGGCATTCATTTTGCCTTAAATTTCAAGAAATCTTAAAAATAATTGCCTTTGAAATAAAACAACATGTTTTAGGCCAAACAGAAGGTTTTGATCACAGGCTCCAGAAAAGCATGATGCTAAAAATGAAATGTCAAGTTACAATATTCATGGAAAATTCTCTCATGAGGTCTCCTGGCCTTCACTTATCTGAATGAATTTCAGGGCAGTTTCCTTTTCTCTTCCTTTCCTTTCTGGCATCATCCTGCCAACAGCCCTTTGTTTCAAGCCACAGGCATCACTTCTACTCTGCTTCAAAAAAAAAAGAAGGTATTTCCTTTGCAGTGTTTCCCTCCTTGGCAAGGTTTCTGCAGTGGATGTCTAAACAGATCACTCTGTAAAACCTTAACCCAGCCCTCTGCTGTGCTGTGGGTTCCCCTCTCTCCAGCCTCTGCATCAGCAAGGGAAAGAAAACATGAGTCTCACAGGACTTGAATAGTGTGAGTTAAGTGTCCTGAGTGTCCCCAGGTAGAGGGGTTTTTAACCAGAAGAAGCAGAACTTCTGGGAATCAGCCAGAAATCCTCCAGCTGGGATGGGGACAGGGCTGGGGCAGCCACCACCTCTCTGGGCAGCCTGGCACAGCCTCTGCCACCCTCAGCACCAA
>JAOEGS010102655.1:0-11306 GCA_025447755.1 Corythornis vintsioides
AGCCGTTAACGGTCCGCGGGGAGGCCGCGGGGGGAGGAGGAGGCGTTGGCGGCGGGCAGGCTGCGAGGGGGCGGCGGGAGGTGCTGAGGGGGCGCAGACGCTGCGGGAAGGGTGTGGGGGGGGGCGAAGCGAAGCCAGTCTGGGGCGCAGACGCTCCAAGCGGCTTGTTTAGCCCCGAGCGGCGGGGAGGGAAGGGCGGGAGAGCGGGGGGTTGTTGTCTCTGCCTCGAAATCAAGCTGCTGGGGGGGGGTTGTGTGCGGAAAAACCGGCTGTGCGCTGCCAGGAGCTGCCTGCGGTGAGGGGCTGCCGGGGGACGGTTCTCTTTGGGTGGGGGTGGTAGAACGAGGGGGTCTCCAGCTGCTGGCTGGGAAGGGGCGGTGGGAGGGACGAGCTCCCCTGGGGACACACGGGCTCCTGGGGGGGGACACAGGCTCCTGGGGGGACACCCGGGCCCCTGTGGGGAGCCAGCCGGGATGCTCCTGCCTCTCCCAGCGCAGCAAGCGGCCGCTCCGCGCTCCCATCCCCGGCGATGCGGCTGCTGGTTCTGCCCACACCGCCGGGTGACCCGCTGCTTCTCCTTGGCGAGGCGCGGGGAGGAAGGAGAAGCGATGCGTTGGGGTGCCAGCAGCGGGCGGGCAGGTTGGTTTTGTTCCCTCTGCTGGAATATCCCTGTTCTGTTTTGGGCTTGAGGTGGAAAACGTCACGTCTTGCCGAACGGAATTGCTGCACTGCTGCTTCTCAGGTGGCTTCTCGCTCGGTGGAAATTAGCAGTTAGGGAGGGGGGGAAAATCCAGGCAGGCTGGAAAAATATCCGTGGTTGTGTGGAGATGGGGGGCTAGGAATAGCCCCGGGTTCACATCTCTGTAGCTCAGGAATTCAGCTTGGTTTACACTCTGCTTTCTGGAAAGTTGTTATGGATCACGATGAGCTACCAAAAATACCCTGTTTTCTCCCGTGGTGATTTCTGACTCGGTCTGGAGCTTCACAAAACATCAGCCTTCAGGTTCTGAAGCTGCAGCTGCTGGTGGAGAATTCCCTGTGCTGGGAGCTACAGGTACCTCTGCACACAGGCTGTTTACAGCTCTGGCTCCTTGGAACTGCTGACAGAACACTCAGCACTTCTTAGCTGCTCCAAACCCATCCTTTTTTATGTAGAATGGAGGAATTGTAAAAGAAATGCCAACTAGTTCTAAAATAAGCCTCAGTTTTTCCTCCTTAAAGTGCTGTAGCAATTCAGTACCTCGGGAAATGCTCTTTTTAGAGCTGTTGTATAATAAGGGAGGAAAATGCAACTGTGGGCTGGACTGCTGGAGCAGGTGGCTGGGGTGTTTTTTTATGTTCAACAAGCAGGTTTGGTATGATTGTTTAAAAATAATCTTGTGTGGACACACTGTTCTGTGCAGCTTGCCTCAGTGCAGCATTTCAACGTGGAGTTTTGAGGCAGAGACAACTGGAAGTTTTTCCATCTTCACTGTACAATATTATATTTGCATGCTTCAGTATCTTAAGTTCCCCTGGAATTCTGTTTTCTGGGAGGTTCCACATGGAGGAGAGTGCTTTCTAGATTAAAAACTGTTGTCTGGATGTTGGCTTTTGATGGCTGACTGCTATAAAATGGTGTGGGATTGGTGCTTGCTCTGAAATGAGCATTTTTGGGGGTGTGTGGTGCCAGGCAGTTCATTAGTGATGCTCTGAAGGTCGTTGGTTCAATCAGGTTTTTTCTCCTCTTCAGTTGTCTCCAGCAGAACATGACTCAACTCTTTTGAGGTTCCCCATCAGTATTGTTATTTTGCATGCACACAGTGGGATTATTTAATGAGATTTTGTGGACAAACTCACTGGAGCCCTGCCTTTCCCAGGGAGGAGGGTACAGCTACTTCTGCCCACTTAAGTGTTGGTTTTTGAACCTGCTGCACAGCTGGAAGGGCTTTGAACAAATCTCCTCACCTGAGACTTGCTGGAGGAGGAAACAGCTGAATTTTCAAGCAGCTAATTTGATTAATGAACAGAATAAAATACAGCTGGGGGTTTCAGACTAGACTTGATGGGGTTTGTCAGACCAGAATGTGCACTTGGACCACACTGCGTGGCTGACAGCAGCCTCTGAAACTTGTATTAGTAATTTATACTGTCACCAAACACCTGACACTTTGATGGGTGCTTTACACAGTGGTTATGAGCAGTTAGGAAAGTGAGTTTTACCTGCCAGTTGGATTTTGCAGATCAGATAGATTTAGATGGTATATATAGAAATATATTTCTATATATAGATAAATCCTTTGCATTTTTAATTGGCTGTTGTATTTTACATGAATCAAATAGTTACAGTTCTAATAATTCAATAATTATCATTATTAATTACACATGTTCTGTGTAGTTTTTGACTCAATCTGAGATGATAAGGGAGTATTTTTGAGGTGTTTCTGTTTCTTCCTTATAGCTAATTAAATTACTGAGAAGGTCATGGAAACTGAGCAGTAAATGCAGTTAATCAGTAACACTTTATGGTGTCTTTCCCATCAATGTGATGTTTTGGTACATTTATTGTTTATTGACATTAATAATTGGGGAAAAAATGATTATACCCAGATCTGGGATTTGGGTTGGGATCAGTAAAGATGCAAAAGCAACTTCAGAGTAAAACTTGATCTGCAATCTGGAGAGGTCTGTGGAATGTGGCTGGAAAGTGAGGGTTTGGGATTGGAAAGGATAAATAGGGAAGCACAGGAGACTTCAGCTGGTAGGAAAATTGTATTTCATGGCTTTTTCACTAGGTCATTTCAGTTACTGCAGAGTTTTTCAGGTAAAATTCTACACAACTATTTAAAATTTGATTTTTAAATGTCATTTCAAGGTTCTATATGATTTTAGTTTCAGACTCAGTGTAAAGTACAAGCCTATGACTCCAAAGTGAGGCTTCTTTCCTTCCAGTACATAGAATTTTTAAAGCACAGAAGAACCTGCAGCACAAATGGCAGGAGGTGGTCTCTGAAAGTCCAGCCTGCCCAGCCACCAGAAAATACAGAGCTTTTTGGCAGCTGCTCAGCACCAGGCAGGAGTGGAGAACAGAAGGCTGGGAAGCATGGGGAAAATGGGAATGTCAGCCAGAAAAGCTGGACAGCCTTGGTAATGGAATGTCCTGCCTGCTGGAAAAGTGGCCTTATGGGGCAGTAATTTTCTCCAGAGTGGGGAGACACCCCTCCAGCCCCCAAGCAAAGCTCAGTGGCCAAAAACCCCCTTTCTGCTGCATTTGCCTCCTGTCCAATGGCTCTGGGGTCCCATTTCATGTGAGTCACACAATTAAAAGGCAGATTTCAAATGCCTCCTTTTTATTGCTGCTGTCAGATCTTTAATCCAAGGCTAACACCTTCCTAAATGTCTTATCAGTTCCTGGTTTGAAGGTCTGCTGTGATAGTAGGAGGAAAAGGTGAGGTCTTTTTAGTCTGAAAATTAGTATTTGCTGCTTCTTGTTCCTCAGTTTTTGCTCATTTAATGTAATCCTTCACTCCATGGGTTGATCATCAATCAATAGGATAAATTCAGTTCATTTGCCTGAAAAATCTCAATTTCTTCTTTCAAGTGTTTGATGCTCTGAGAGAATAATTGGTGATTTCCCTCCATCTCCTCTCAGTTGCTATAGTAATCCTAATTTTGAACCTTGTTTAAATTTGAACTCAGTTTAGCATACAAATGTTCTTGCCATTCCAGTTTCCCAGCAGTGTTGAGTTGTTAGTTTATTGAGGTGCTTTCAGCCCCTTCTGGCATGAGCTATACAGGAATAAATGCAGAACACCCTGGAATGACTAAGGGAATATGGAGAACCCATCCTGGGAAAAAAAGGAGGTTGTTCTCCATCAAAATCCCAGGGAAACAACTCGAGTGGGTAAAAAGAGCTGCTTCAGAGCTGAGAACAAGTGGGCACAAACTATCCAAGAATAAACCTAGTCTGGAGCTGGGAAAAGGTGGTTCCTAAGCAACCAAGGCACAGAAGCTGCACCAGCCTTCCCTGAGGAGCACTGGGATAAGGAGGCTGCAGCATGGAGCTAAATGGCTTATATAAGGTGGAGGAAGGGGACAGAAGTGGAGCTTTCCACACTACCTCTTGACACACTTTGTCCCCAGGGCTCCTGGCTTGTCAGCTACCATCCAGAGAGCAGGGTGGGTTTCTTGGGCACAGAGCACTCAGAGGAATCCTGTCCATGGGGAATAAATGTGCTGTGTCCTTCTGGGCACCTCCATCCATTGGAAGGCAACTGGACAGAGAGCAGGGTTCTCCTGCCTTCTCCCACACAGAAAGATGGACTGGCAAACTGGACAATTAACAATATCTGGTAGTTTATTCCCTTGTTCTGACCTGTTAACTCATGCTTTGGTTCCTTCTGAGCTATTTCAGACACAGGAGGGAACCTGTCAATCTCCTTTGTGCATTGTTCCACCTCTAGCAGGAGGCTGGTGCTGGGTGGGTTTTAATCCAGAGGCAGAAATACAGTATCTGCTTCATTTTTATCCCATTCTCTAACTCTGCCTTACTCTTCCAGAAAGCTTCATTTTTCAAAGGAGATTGAAGCATGGAAAGTAGTTTGGGTAGGACAGGATAGAAATGTAATGATGTTTGAAAGGTTCCTTCCTGACTCTGCTTAATGTCAGTTATTGACTTCCCTCCAGCTCTGCCTGAGTTTCCTGTTGATGTGAGGCAGAGGCTGCCAGGGCACTGGCTGCCCCTAGCTGGCTGCTGCACGAGGTTATTGTCCTTTCAGAACTCATGTGGAAGGCTGAGAACTCCATCTTATTTCTTTAAATTGCTGTATTCACCAGTAATGATGAATGTGAGTAGTAAATAATGACCTGGGCACACCACCAGTGGTTTAGATGTTGGGACATTTGTTGATGTCAGCATCCCAAACAAGATATTTTTGGGGGGGAGTGCTTGTCATTTTGAAAGCTGGTAAATATTAGTCAATATTTTGCAGCTTGAGGAAGTGTTCACTCTCAACACACAGACTAAATTGCATTTAATTAGCTGTATTATGTGTTGTGTGCATTGCTGCTGAGCAGGTGTGAGCTAGAGCCAGTCTGGTGCCATCCCAGAAGGAAACCCAGAGTCTGAAACTGCTCAGAATAATCTGCAGCAAGTGGGTGACTTAGGTGTGATCTGCCAGCTGCTGCAGTGAGGACAGAGCCTGCAGGAATGCTGCTTGCAAATGCTGTGTGCACTAAGAAAACTCATTGATTATGTTGATTTTTTTGTTCCTAAACTGTGTTTTTCCATAGGCTCGATGTGGTTTGTCATGGTGACTGAAATGGTTCAGATGACAGTAAACAAAGTTCTTGCTTTAGTGATAGAAAGAATGGCCATAATGCCTGAAAAGCCCAGTGAGGCTGGTGTGGGGTGTTTTCTCATTTGCTTAATGAATACACAGTGGAAACTTATCATTTTCCCCCTTCTGGTGAAGCATGTAATTAGCTTGTTAATTGAAAATACACTGTTAAACACTGGAGAGAAATTGCCTTTATATGAATTTTTTAATATATTTTTTTTCTTTTTAAGTATCATTTATGTGTAGAAATGGCAGCTGAGTGGTCCAAAATGGAATTAATCTTTTGCTGCATGGTCTAGAGCAGCACCTAGATGATGCAGGCTGCAGCATCTGCACAGAACAGACTGGCACCAAGGAGCTGGAGTGCACTGCACCTGCAGTTCTTGTTAGCAACAAAACTGAAATGAAATCAGAGGGACCAGAGCTTCCTGGAGACTTGGAGGAGAGCACTGACCTTGCTGTTCAAGAAGAACAGGGATTAGGCTGACAACAGGCTGATGGATTAAGAGTGTCATCTCTGGAGGTGTATTGCTGTTTTGTGCCATTTAACAGCTCCATAAAAACATCTGGTTTCTAATGGGATCAAAAAAAATATATTTCCTGATTGTTATTAGCCACTAGATCTCTGAAATTCTCTAGTCTGGTACTAGAAGAGTAGTGGGCAGATGTGAGTCAGGAGAGAAAGTAAATGTTGGTTTAGTTCAGAGAGAACAGATGAAAAAAAAGACAGAAAAAATACATTGATACTGTAAAGTCAAAAGTTAAAAAAACCTGAATTGCCTTACACAGAGAATTTCTCCAGGATACTTTTATACATAATTAATTTAAAATGCACTTTTTAATGGCACAGTTTTGTGTTAACCCATGGAACTTAGTGCTGTTATGGTCAGAAGTTCAGCACAGGGCATGTGACATTAGGCATTTTATATCAGTTATACAAATAATGTATTTTTTCATCATGCAAAGCAAAACTTGGCAAATCACTACAAAAGTGTTGCACTGTTGTGAAATCTGCACACTGAGCAGGGAAACTGGGATGTTTGGAGAGTGAAGCCACTGGTTTGATTGAGTTTGCCAGTTTTTGCCTCATTAGACAAAGTTTTGTTTGTTCTCTTCCAAAACCCCAAATGGTTTTTATTCTGGCAGCTCCACTCTGTCTCCAGAAGAGAATGCTGTGGAATCTCTTCCTCATGAAATCAGGGCAGAGGACTAAATAAGCATCAGGCTTATTATTTAAGCATTAGAACTGCCAGAGTTTTGGTTTAAAATACAAATAAATAGATCTAAAGCTACTTATTTGTGGCTCCAAGGCAGATGAAGGCAGAGCTGGATCTGGGAGAGACACCATGGCATAAAGATACTGTCTGAGTATGCACAGAAAGGTTTACATGTTAAAAATAGCCCGGAAAATGTCATTTATTGGGTGGCAATAATAGTAGTGATAATGTTGAAAGATAAGAGGATGAGATTTTCACTCAGAGATGCAAGTGAAAATCCATAATAAAGATACCATGATAACAGAGTTGTTTTGAGATGAGCAATAAAGAACAGAGGTGTTGTGATAACACTGAGGGGTTTTCAGTGTGAATCTTCAGATGTCTGTCAGCTAAAGGAATCCTTGCCTGCAGATGTTAATCCTGGTGGGTGGTGCTCAGTGGAAGCTGGAAGCCTGGCTGTGGCTCCAACAGGAGCCTTCTCTGTTCCCATTAGTGCAGAATGCCCTGCAGCATGGCTCAGCTCTGCTCTCCTGCTCTCAAGAATGCTTTCAGTGTCCTCTGGGGAGCACAACTGGTGACCTTTGCGTGCTCTCATGTTGGACACTCCAGGACTTGTGTGCTGGTGGTGTGGAAAGAGCAGGAGGGGCAGCTTGGGAGTGTTTCTGGGGGTCTCTGGAACCTGTGTGTGCAGCTTTGTGCCAGCAGAGCAGGGCTTGTTCTGTCCATTCACTGCCCCTGTAGTAATGAAGCCATTACCAGGCTGGCATTGTCCTCCTGCAGTGCCAAATGCCACGGGTTGTGCTCATCCTTCTGTGTTTTGTGCAGCCTCCTTTCCTCTGCTCAGGCCCTGCTTGAATAATGGGACTGTCTGGAGCCTGGGAGGGTGCTAGGTGAGAAATGAGGAGCTGGGGCTGTGTGAGAGTGGCCACAACTGCTGCAGTGTTCCAGTCTGGGCTGCTCCAGCCTGTGGTGTTCGTGATTCTTCAAGTTACTGCTGAACTGGCCATGGCCACTGTGGGCATGACTGGCAGTGGCTGGGCTGAATGCATTTCTCCCCACATCCTATTCTGCAACCCTGCAGAGTGAAAGAAAATGATCTTTTTGCCTCTAGCAGGTGGCCACAGTGAGAATCTCAGCTGGAAGTGCTGGGTGTGTATCTGTGGCTGCATGCAGCCATACCCACCTGTGCAACACCTGCAGCCAAGCAGGACAGGTGCTCAGGAAGATGCTTTTCTGAGGGGGTTTCAGCTCTTAGCATGTGGGTGTGCATGGCCCCTGAGGTTTACCTAAATGACTGCATCATTCTGGGGTGGGGAACACATTCACACTTCCCTGGGAACGAAAAAATGCTGCTAAAAGAGAGTTAGTGGGTTTTCTTGACATATGATTTCCTAACTGATGCAGGAAAATGAGTTCTAGGAAGACTTTTATCCATAGTTTATATGTCTTTAGTCTCTGGATGAAATTGTCCAGAGCATTCTGACAGAAAATAAAATGCTCTTGGATTTGGGAGCTGTGTGATGAGAGAAACTTTGTCTTGCAGCCATTTCCAGGACTTCTAGGAAGGTAGTGTTAATATCTTTATATAGACATGTAATTTAAACACTACCCAGAAATGCTCAGTGTAGGCTGGGTAAAGGATGATGGAATCCACTTTGTTTTCTACAGTTTTTCATCTACCTGAAGAACTTGCAAAATATTAACTACCATGTAAAGGAGGTGTGTGCTTTGTTTGGTGGTTGGTGTTTTGTTTTGAATTTGAATCAGTGTGTCTGCTAGTGGTCTACTGTGGAAATAAAATGCTACACATGTGAGGCTGACGTTGGAAAGCTGATTTTAGGCACAAGTGCAGTATAAACCTTCATCTGCAAGGTGGATGTCAAAATAAATACCTAGGCTGGCACTCTCCAAAGAGATTTGTTTCCTCCTGCATGCAGGCTTTGGAAATCCTGTCTGATTCTGCTGTGTGAAGAGAATAAATTGATATCATAATTTATCTGCATTTCTGTCCCTCCCTCATCAAAACTGGGGGGTGCCACCTAGAAAAACCTGATCAGAATGCAAAGCTCATGAAAAATTCAACTTCTTTACTGCCTGCATCTGCCTAACTCAAGCCTGCTTCAAACCTTCAGTCTCCTCACCAGCTCCTGCCTCTTCGCTGTGCTCTCTTTCTCTCCCCTAGCTCTGCAAGGGTTGGGCACTCACTTATTAACCCTTCTGGCTCTGGGCAGTGCCTGCACACTGACCACTGTGGCAGTTCTGACTGACCTGCCACAAAAGAACTGCTGCATTCATCATCTAGTGGTGAATATTCCAGTTATTTCCATCTCAGACATCTCAACCAGGTGAATATTCCAGTTATTTCCATCTCAGACATCTCAACCAGGTGAATATTCCAGTTAGTTCCATCTCAGACATCTCAACCTGGTGAATATTCCAGTTCCATCTCAACCAACTAGTTACACAAGAATAAAATATTTTTTCCTGTGAATATCTGCTGTGGAATCTGCAAAGTTGTAGGTAGATTAATGTTTAATTAATCAAGAACTATTAAATCCACTATGTGGCTCTGTCCAGTGGTGCCACACTCTGTTACTTACCCTCTTTATTCTTGTTCTGTGATTTCTGAATCCTTTGGAGCAGCTACACTAATTGCTGACAGCTTTCTTTTCATGTTCCTGAAAAGCAGAAGGAAATTCACATGATCCTTGAGTCTTAGGAGTTTGAGTGGCAACAGAGCATACTTGAGCTTGATGATGTTTGCCAACAAATCACCAGCAAAAATGGGATGTTGTGTGCAAAAAGAGAGTTTGGGGACTTTAATTCAGATGCAAATTGCATAATAAAGTATAAAATAAATAAATAACTATCTTAATAAAGAAAGAAATAAAGGGGGTGTGTGTCCAGTTCTCTGTAAATTAATTTTCACTGTTGATGGATGGACAAAAATCAGGTTTTCCAAGACCATGCACCTTGGAGCAGGAGAAGCCTTAATGAAAGGGCTGATTTAGCACAAGAAAACCAGATATAACAGCAGTGTGGAGTGCAGGCAAGAGCTGCTGTTTCTTAGTATAAGTCCTTGATTAAAAAAAGAAATTAAGGTTTCTCTGTTTACTTATTGAACTCCAGTAGCTCAATATCCACATGTGGATGTGCTGAAAAACACTAGATAATCAGTTTCTACTCCCCTCTTCAGACTGTTTCTGAATAAGCAGTAACAGTAAATGGATTTATTTTTTATTTTACCTGAGTAAAGAGGTTCTTCACCTGAATTGACTGAAAAAAACCACCCCAAAGCAACCCATAAAACATCTCTCATGCTGCATGAAGTGGAATTGTAGCTTTAACAAGCCTAGAGCAGTGTTTTCACTGTGTATCAGGGGCAAAATACTCTATTTATCTGTCACAGAGAGAAAAGTCACCCATCTGCTCTGGGTATTTGCAGGCTCCTTGCAAGGGTTAACTGACATAGTTGTGTTCAGTGCCAGTGCACTGCAGAAATCTTATCCCTCCCTCTTCACAGGAAAATAACTGAACCCTGGCCAGGATGGGGCCACTTGGCTTGTGCTGCTGCAGCTCAGCCCCTCCTTCAGGGTGTTGGAAGTGGGAACACTGGAGGAGACTGGAAACTGACGAATTTCCAAGTATCAGGGGTTTAATTTCTTGTATGGTTTGCAGCTTTTCTCCCTCAGAGCTCTGACAGCTTGAGTGGCTTCAGCATTGGTGAGCATGAGATAATTCACATTTTAAATAAGTTTTGGGGTTGTTTTTATGCCTCTGATAGCACTGGGTACATAGGTAGGTGGGATCTCTTTTGGAGAGGGTTTTCTTTGCTGCTAGTTTTGGGTTTTTTTGTGTGTGGTTGAACTTCAGACAACTTTAACTGTGCAGAAATGATCTCCAGAGCCTTCTCCCTGCTGGTCCTATTGATAACTCCCCAATTTTGCAGTGAAAAAGACAATTTTGCTGGGGGGATGAGCCTGCAGTGTGCTTTTCCTCCTGCCTGCTGTGTCACAGCCATTGCCTCTGTGCAAACATAATGGAAAACTATCACCTGATTTTTGTCAGAGTCACCATGTGATTTTTTTTGGCCAGGTTTGGGTCTGGTGCCCGTTGAGACCCGAGTGGCTTTGACGCCCTCAGCTTGCAGGCAGGGCTGAGGTGTGGGCTGCTCAGCTTGTCTCAGGCTGAGTGCTGGCTGGACAAAGCTGCTGGGCTGGAGTGACCTGCCCTCCAAAATCTGTGTGTGTGTGCCACCAGGCTTGCCGAGGGCACGTGGGTTCACAGAAACCTAAAAATAAGCAGCATTTGTGTTAAACCTCTTTATTTCTACGGGCTCCTGACCCTGATGGCAAAAATAAATGTAATTTGCTGGCTGCTGCTGCTGCCACCAGCCAGGGGTATGAACAGGGGAGAGAATATTTGAATTTTTTTCTGTTTTTTTTGTCCCAGAGATTATGTAATTATGGTTTTTACTTGAGCTGATTTGAATTGGAGCTCAGATTCCTGTAACAAAATTCCACCAACTGCTGTGGCATTTGGCATATTTTTATTTGTTCATCATTTTTATTTGATGAGCACTCATTTTAGGGGCTCCTCAAGTCCACATTCAACTTGCAGGTTTCAGACTCGGTGTTGGGGCAAATTAATAATCAATCATAAATCAATCTGAAAATCACAGTACTGCTCTGAAGCCTAACACTGCTGCTCATGTTTTTCACCTGTAATACCTACCAAAATATGGAAAGGAATATTTTTAATATAAGTATTT
>JAOEGS010102656.1:0-11297 GCA_025447755.1 Corythornis vintsioides
ATTTATATGCTTATACACACTTGGCATTGTTTGCATTTGCTTTGTGGTTCCCCAGAATGTAGCCACATCATTTTTTCAAGCTCTTCTGTGCAACCATAGCAGTGAGAAACTCACTTAAAGGGGAAAAAAGAAATCTCAGATTTTTCTCTCTTGCCACTGTCGGCGGAGGGACTTTCTGGGAAAGTGATAAATGTGGCTGGATTTGCAAAGTGGATCCTGTAGGCCACGGCTGCTGTGGGGCTGCTGCCCAGGCCTTGGAACTGGAAATATCCCAACTCGGAGGGGGGCTAAAGCCAAAATCACCTTTTAGTTGTGCTGAGAAGCTACAGAGCACCCCATGGACACCCCCATCCTCCCTGGTGGCAGCACCTCAGGGGCAGGAGAGGCTGTGGAGCATCTCCAGGTGGAGTAGCTTGTCCAGTATACAGGGAAAAAAAAACCAAACTCCTTTAAAAAAGGAAGATGCTTAGGAGTTTGCCTGGAAAGCCCCAAGGATGCAGGAAGGGCTGGGAACATGCTGCTGATAGCATGAGGGTCTGAGGACCCTGATGTCAGGTGGCACTGGAAAATAACCCCCCAAACCCCACTAAAAGCAGGATTGAAGCCGGAGGATTTGCAGACATTGGGGCTTGGGGGTGGGTTAGGGGATTTCCCCGAGCATGCTGCTCATTACCACCCTCCCCGTGCCATCATCAGCCTTGAATCACCACCACACCCTCCAGCTAAAGCCGGGGACGGTGCCGCGGTTTCATTAACAGCCAAGAGCTTGTGCAACTCTCCTCTGCGTGCTGCTAATTACCCATTAACGAGCTGGATTAATTTGCCCTCCTGCAAATATGCCAGGACTCACTGGGGTGCCTGGTTACAGCCACGATGTTCCCGGGGTCATGAGCAGCATCTTGGGGGCAGGGACCAGGTGAACCCCCCACCTTGGAAAGCAATATGAGCAAAACTGGATTCCCAACGAAGGGTCCACCTGGCTGAATTTTAGGGCCATATGGCTGAATTTTGAGGCTGTTTGGCCTCCTGGAAAAGCCTCCTCCCGGTGTCTTTGGGAGGCTGCAGCTGCTGATGGTCCCATGGATTCCCCATCTCATTTTGCTTCAGCGTTTTGCTCCAAATGGGATTTAAAAAATCAAAGGTTTTTATGAGAAGTGAGGCAGGAGAATGGTTCACCCGCCCACACCCCCTGCTGCTCAGGGCCTGATGGGGTTAAATTTTTTGTGGCTTGCCTGCAAACTTGCAGGAAGCACCCGAGAGAGCATGGTTTCCTACTTCTGCTAAAACCTGAGCTGCCCTGCAAGAAAGGTTTTGGGGTTCTCAGAGAGATGCTGCTCTGGGGACTCCCTGTGAAGTCACGGTGATGGGGATGCCCCAAGGATGCAGGAATGGTGTGAGTGCTCCTTTGTGCTCCTGTGTTGGGTTGGGGATGCTTTGGGGTGGCTGCCAGTGATGACTTGGTGCTGGGCACCGTGGGCAGATGCCACCTTCAGCACCCCATGGCCACAGTAGGGTTGTGAGGGACTCCAGTTGAGCTGAGGGGATGTTTCTGGGGAAAACTGGAGGTCATTCTTGTTACACACCCCGCAGCTGTGTTTTTGGCATCCAGCATCTCCCCTGGGGCTGCTGCAGCTCTGGGGATCCTGGCACACTGATGAGCAGGGTGAGCTCCGGCTCCTAGGGTAGCAATGCAGTGAGTGTGCCAAGCCTCTGCTTAGATTCCTTTTGTTCTGCACCCCTAGAACTGGGGAGGTCTCAGGGTGCTCATGTTTCCCAACCCCCCCCCCCGGCACTGTCTTGAGCAGCTGATGTTACTACCAGCTTGTGGTGCCTGGCTGGGGTGACATCCAGAGGGTACCAGCATGAGCTGGCTGCTCCTTGGAAAGCCTTTTGAGGTGGCCTTGGCAGGGAGACAGCCTTTTAGGGAAGTCCTGGGGGGGCTCCTTGCCCACGGGGACCTCAGGGGTTCATCATTACTGTGAGATCTGCAGCAGCTGCAGCTTCACGGATGCAGGATGGGGGTGCTGTCCCCAGGGTGTCCCTCTCTCCATCACGGGAGGGGTTGCTGCTGTCTCCAGAGGATGCCCGGGCAGTGGTGGGGGACAGCTGGGAACAGAGCCCACCGTGTCCCGCTGAGCATCCCTCCCTCTCGCTCAGCCCCTGCCAGGCTGCGGCGGCGATGACGTGACCTCCATTCATGGCGAGGAGGTGCCCAGCCTGACACTGACACTGCCACCCCCGGCGGACCATGAAGCGGCACAAGTGACGGGGAGGCCGTGCCCACGGGCTATGGCCAGCCCGGCACCATGGCTGCGCTGGACACAAACACAGCTGACGAGCTGGGAGGGAGAGGAGGAGGAGGAGGAAGAAGAAGACGACGGTTTTGAAAGGCGGATGGACGAGGATGGGGTCATCGGCCTGGGGGAGGGTGCCAGGAGCCCACCGTGGGGTGAGTTGCTGCACACCCTGGTGCCCAAAGACCCTCCTGGGTGGGGTCCCAGGAGCTGCTGAGCTGAGGGGGGCTGTGAGGGGCACCGGCCGGCTGGCAGCAGCTCCTGACACACGGGTGTTTTGCAGGCACCGGCGAGGACCTGGAGGAGGGGTCCCCAGTGAAGGAGGGTCGCTGGCACCCGCGGCAGGACCTGGAGGAGGAGGAGGAGGAGCGGGGCAGCTCTGAGAGGGACGAGGGGCCCTGGGGGGCAGAGAGTGACGGAGACCCCTACCCCGAGCTCTCCTATGAGGGCCAGTGGGGCTCGGGGTCCAGTGGCAGCCCCGAGGCATTGCGGGAGGACCGGGCTCTCTGCCAGCCCCGCGGCTGCAGCACGGATGGTGACGATACCCCGGGGCTGTCGGACACCAGCCCTGGCCCTGCCACTCCGTCCCAACAGCACCGGAGATGGGGCACGGCTGGGGATGCCAGTGGGCGGCATGGGCAGGGCTGGACCCCAAGCCAGAGCCTCCGTGATACCACCAGTATCGAGCCCATCTGCAAGCCCCAGCCAGCTGGGACAGAGCTGCCAGTCCCCAGCACTGCTGGCCTGGCACCAACTGGGGAGCCCTGGGGTGCTGGGACCCCCCGTGCACCCCAGCTGCACAACAGGTCCCAGGTGCCCAAGAAAGCAGTGCCCACAGTGCTGCCCTCCAAGCCGATGCGGCCATCACGGTCCCTGAGCCCCTGGCGACGGCACACGGGTGGCAAGGAGGCCGGGGGTCCCTTGGGACCTGGCACCAGCACAGCTGATGGCACCCAGTATGGCCGAGGGCGGCTCAACCACCCCCTGCCCGACCTCTCCAAGGTGGAGGCACGGGTGAAGTTCAACCAGAGCTACCGCCCACCACGGGGCAGACCCCTGCCCGCCTGCCCCGGGGCACTGGCCAAACCCGTCACCTTCAAGTCCCCAGCTGAAATCGTCCGGGAGGTGCTGCTGAGCAGTGGGGAGGGGGTCACCCCACAGCCCCCCACCACCGCCAGGCTCCCACAGGAGTTCAAGTCCCCCAGAGAAGCCACCGTGCTGGTGCAGCAGCTCCAGGTAATGCCCAGCTCCCCCAGTTCAGCCAGAGAGGCCTTACTGGGAGGGTCTTCAGGGTAGAGGTGAAATGGGGATGTCACCAGCCCCGTGAGCTGACCCTGTGTCACCAGTGGGGAGTTGGATGCTGGTCACCTTTTCCCAGTTATGTGTAGGGGGTGGTGAGGAGGGAAGGATGAGGCAGGGATCTGGGGTTGGAGGCAGAGATGCTCAATGTGTGTGTGTGTGTGTGTCTGTGTGTGTGTCCCGATGCCCATCACCCCCAGGGTACTTGCCCCCCAGGAGGAGAGGGAGTCTGTCCCCTGCCATGCAGAGACACAGGGGCCACATCCACACCAGATGGCCTGGGTGCTTTGGAGGGTGGGTTTTATGCACCCCAGGGTGTCCCTCACCCATGGGAGTCCCTGGCATCCTCTGTGCCAAGTCACCCACCCCTCGGGCATCCCCTGTGTCACTGTCCCCACGCTGGGTGCTGTCACCCCACTGCATGTCCCCTGCCCACAGGATGACTACCACAAGCTGCTGACCAAGTACGCCGAGGCCGAGAACACCATCGACCAGCTGCGCCTGGGTGCCAGGGTGGGTGCTGTGGTGGCTGCAGCTGGGGGAGGGGGATGGCTCCCCGCTCTGCTCCCCCACCCATCTGGGCTTATTTGGGGTCTCTTCCTCTCCTAGCCAACCCCCCTCTTCCTTCTCCCGGAGAGCTGTGGTTGAGCAAACCCAGCAGTGGGAGGGGGGAGCTGCGGCTGCTGCAGAGCCCACAGCAAAACCAGGGGCCACTGCCCCTCTCCCGTTATGAGGGGCTCCCCTCCATGCCAGGCTGAGCCAAAGCAACCCCAAAATGGCGGGGGTGGCTGCCGGGAACTTCACTGACGTGGCGGGAGAGCGGGCGGAAGCGCCTCCCTTTGTCACCTTCCTGCCCCGCACCTCTGCGCGGGTGGGGAAACTGAGGCAAGGCTGGTGTCTGCCTGCGCCCTGCCGCCCCAGGCTGCTGTCCTCACAGGGGGGGTGCTTCAGGGTGCCCGAGGGGCATGGCTGGGTGGGCAGTGCCAGGGTTGGGATGCAGGGTGGGTGCCTGAATCTCCTCTCCCTACCCCAGGTGAGCCTGTACGCCGACCCACCGCAGCCCAGCCGCAGCCTCACCCTGGGCACCATGGGCACTGGCTGCCAGGTGATGTCCCTCAGCATCCCCAGGGCCAGCACAGCAGCTTTCAGCGTGGCCCCCGTCACAACCTTGCCAGCATCACCAGCTTCACTGGGAGGAGGTGGGTTCAACTGTGTATTTCCATCCAGCTCATCACCCTCCTGCACTGGTTTCTGGGGGAGGTTCAGCTAAGAGGACATAATCACGGCTCCCCAGGGTGCAGGGGCACCCATGATTTAGGGTGTGGGGGATTTCCAGCATCATCACTTTGTTTCGGGCTCACTGGTTTGAGAGAGACAGAGAACTACTGGAGGCTGTGAAGATGCTGAGGAGCCTGGAGCATCTCTGTGCCAGGCCAGTCTGAGAGCCCTCGGGGCTGTTCAGCTGCAGCAGAGCAGCCTGACAGGGGGGGTTGATCAATGCTGAGCAAGAGCTAAAGGGCCCCAGGGGGAAAGAGGATGGGGCCAGACTCTGGTCAGTGGTGCCCAGTGACAGGACAAGGGGCAATGGGCACAAACTGGCACCCAGGAGGTTCCACCTGAGCAGGAGGAGAAAGTTCTTTGGTGTGAGGGTGTCAGAGCCTGGCCCAGGCTGCCCAGAGAGGTTGTGGAGTCTCCTGTGGAGAGATTCCAAACCCTCCTGGACACTGTGCTGCTGGGACCCCTGCTCTGGGTGACCCTGCTGGACCCTGGGGTTGGTGCCAGATGATCTCCAGAGGTCACTTCCCACCCTCACCGTGCTGGGATCCTGTCTTTTCTTGCAGCTTCAGCACTGGGACCATCAAGCGGGGGGGTATCTCCCCAAGCTCCTTCCCTCCCTCCACCTGTAGGAGGCTGTCTCACCTGCCCAGGGACATGCCACTGCTCAGGGACCCAGCTGACACGGACACTGGCTGGACAGACCCACAAGCTGCAGGCACAGGCAAGCCCCGGGCAGCAGGGTGACAGGAATGTGAGGTGGGTGGCTGCAGAGTTGGGAGGGGGCTGCATCAGGGCCGGGCTCAACCCTTTGTCTCCTGGCCAGGTGGAATCCTTCAAAGGCTGGATCCAGGTGGGGAGCCCCATGACCCAGGAGCAGCTCCAGGTGTGTCAACCCCATCCCAGCCCCTGGGGATGGGCTGGGGGGTTGGTGGGGACCAGGGCTGGCGGGGTGGGGGGTGGTGGGACCACGACTGGGTGGTGGTGGAGACCCAGAGTTCGGGGTGGTGGGAACCCAGGTTGTGGGGTTGGTAGGGTCCTGAGCTGGGTGGTGGTGGGACCAGGGGTGTCAGGGACCCAGCCTGAGGGGGGCTGGGGATCAGGGCCCAAGCTGGCAGCTCAGACCTCTCCCCCTTACCCCACAGAGGTTCAGGAAGCTGAGGGATGCTCAGGATGCTCTGGAGCGGGCATACCTGGGAGCCCGGCAGCAGCACCCAGAGGCCTCGGGGGAGTTTGATCCTGACCGGTAGGTGCTTGACCCCCAACATGGGCCAAGCCCTAGCCCCCAGTGCCCCCGTTGTTGGGGTCTCCCTGGCACTGGTGGTCCCTGTCTTGCAGCTCAGTGGAAGGGGAGATCTTCCGCCTGGGGCTGTGCCTGGAGGAGCTGAAGGAGCGGCTGGAGCCTGGGGCCAGGCAGCAGCTGCCCCCCCAGTGCCCAGCCCAGCCCCGCTCCCCTCCAGCCCCTTCCCCACAGCCGACCCCCTGCTCCCTGCACCCCAAGGTAAGCTGGGTAAGGCTTGGGGGTGCAAATGTGCAGGGGTGGTTGGGGCTGGAGTGAGGGTCATGTGTCCCCAACCCCCTTTTGCTGTGCCCTGTAGAGCCCCGTGCTGATGGAGGGTCCACAGGAGACAGAGGGGGACAGCAAGGTCAAGATGGGGAGGTTGCCCAGGCCCCTCTGGCAGAAGCAGCTGCGAGTGGAGGAGGATTTTGGTGACTTGCTGCAGCAGTGAGTGTGCCCTCGCAGTGGGGGGGGGGGAAAGGATGAGGGCAGGGAGCAGCTCCCCAAAACCACTGACTCCTGTCTGTGGATCCCCCCACCCAGATTCAAGCACTTCAAGTCTTTGCCGGAGTCACTGAGCCTGGAGCAGCTGAGCCTGGCAGAGAGTGGGTCTCAAGAGGAGATGGATGGGCCTGCAGGAGGGGACAGTGGCCCCAGTCCCCTCCAGGTCCCCTCCAGGACACAGTCAATAGAAGAGGGAGCCAATCTTGAGGCCTCCCCCTTGTAAGTATTGTTGGAAGGACAAGTTCCCCAGGCAGGGTGAGTGGGAAGTTTTATGTCATGTTTTACATGACTGACATTAATAGGCTTCAGAGTTAACAGCCTCCATGGGATTGCCAGCTGCACCAGGGCGTCTCCTCACGTTTGAGGTTGCTCTGCCCATTGCTCATTCTCCATCCTCTCCCCGCAGGCACACCCCAGAGAGGAGACCTGCCCTGCTGACCCCTGAGGAGACCCAGTGGCCAGGGGGAACACAGGGCCACCTGTCCCCTACCACTGCTGAGGAGTCACCAGCCACAGCCAAGCCCCCCCTGGCCCTCCCCGACCCACCGCAGGTGCCCCGGTCCCACCTCAGCAGCAGGCTGGGCAGTGCTGCCATCCAGCACCAGCCACCCAAGGTGAGTCCCCTGGGAACACAGGTTCCCATCTGCCAGCACACCCTGCCAGGATGTCCTGGGTGTGCTCAGCACCAATCCTGCTCTCCCCACTACATCTGTAGGAGCAGAGAATTGTGTCACCGGAGACAGACAGTGGCTTTGTGGGCTCTGAGGCCAGCAGAGTGTCACCCCCTGTGCACACCCCCGAGCACCGTCCCCCTGGCACTGGGTATGGCTCAGCTTCCCTGCCCCTCACCCAGGGACAGGGGTTGCTGGCTTTGTCTGGGGGGATCTGGAATATTGACAGGGAGCAGGAATGGGGGGAGAGGGGGTGAGGATGTGGGGAGCAGGGAGAAGGGTGCTGGATGGGGGTTGGAGATGTTCAGGGGGGCCCATGGCCATGGGACAAGCTGTGGGGGCTGCCCACATGACCCTTCCCATCCCCAGGACCCCCAGCTCGTTGGAACCCTCCATCCCTATCACTGGGACACTCCATCCTCTGCAGAAGAGAGAGGTGACCCCACTTCCCTCCAAGCCACAGCTAATGGGCATCTACCCATCAGGCGGGCAGGGTGGCACGGGGGGGTCCCACCTTCCCCCCAGCACCCCCTGGCAGAGCCATTCACCCCCACACTGGACCGAGAGTGTGGGCAGCGAGGTGGGACCCGATGGTGATGGTGGTGAGTAGGCAGCGTGGAACATGTCCCCAAGGAGGGACATTTAGGAGTTTGGGAGGGGGTGGGGGGCTGGTTTTGCAGGTGGAAGCGGCTCTGGTTTATGGTGCTTCCCCAACCCCCTTGGGGAACCCTGGGGGTGTCTGTCTCCTGCGGGGGGATGACACCCCCATGTCCCACCCCCCCAGCATCAGCTCACTGTGCCCTCCTGTCCCCAGCTCACACGGACTCGGAGGTGGAAGGCAGGAGTTGTGCCAGCGCCAGCAGCCACCCCCCTGCCACAACCAGGGTCCTGGACAGCCCCCCACCATCCCTTGAAACGCCGTCCCCCACCCTGCTGTCCCCCAACCCGCCGTCCCTGGAGCCAGCTCACTGTGACCTTCTGGGCTCCCGCCTGGAGCGCGAGTGAGTGTCCGTGAACTCCCCAAACTGGGCTGAACCCTCTCTCAGGTGACACAGGGACATCTCCTCAGGCAAAGTCCCCGAAGTCACCAGCACCTTCTGCTGGGCAGCAGCTGGTTCTCCCTTCCCAGAGAGCCAGGACCTAGCTGGGGCCAAGTCCACCAGACCCATGACATGGGTGGGCTGTTTAGACTGGACCCCAGCATGGACAAGCCCTAGGCTTGGTGCTGGGGAGCATCACAGTGGGATGCTGGTGGGGATGGCAGCAAGCAGGGGGTTGGGGCTGCTCCCTACCCCCTCCCACTGGTGGGATCCTTGCTGGCTGCTGGCGTCCCTCACCGTGGCATCTGGCCTGGGGCAGCCGGGCCATCCGGGCGCTGCAGGACGAGGTGTGGCGGCTGCGGAGGAGGCTGGAGGAGAGTCTGCGCCGCTCCCGCAGCTATCCCGAGGAGAGAGCCACCCCACGTGTCACCCTGGCCAGGAGGCAGCCAGTGGCCAACGGATCATCGTCCCCCAAAGACGCAGCACCCTCGGGGTAGGTGGCAGGAGAGACCTGACCCTGGCTGGGGGCAGCACCGTGTGCCGTGGGTGTGGAGACACCCCCAGTTTAACCAGTGTCTGAGGTCAGGGGGATGCCTGAGGGGACACTGAGGGGTCTGGGGGGGATGACAGCAGCTCTGTCCCCTCTGCAGGGACCCAAACCCCCTGCTGCAGGGCAGGGTGGCCCCTGGGGTCGCACCCTCGAGGAGGGGAAGATCAGCATCGCTGCCACGGGACCGAGAAGAGCTGGACACCAGTAAGTGTGACCCCACTGGGGTGGGTGCAGTGGGGACATGCTGCTCCCTTACTCAGAGGGAGCTGGGGGCTGGGGGGGCTGCTGGACCACAAGGACCAGATAGGTCCTGGTGGCCCTGGTGGCCTCATGTGCCCCGGCAGTGCTCAGACCAGATTCTGCAGATCCCAGAGGATCCCACCCTGCTTCCCTCTCCTCTGCCACAGCCTCCGAGTTTGACCCATCGCCCGCTGGGCCCCGGGCCACCCCCTCCCCAAGGAGGAGCCCTGGGAACCCTCGTGGTGCTGTGACATTTCGGGGACAGTACACAGGTGGGTGGCAGCAGGTACTGCTGGGCGGTGAGGGTGGCTGTCCCCATGCTGGGGTCCCCAACCATACTCATGCTGAGGTTTGCAGGGACATGGTACCAGGCGGAGATGCCACGAGCTGCCCCCGCACCCCGAGAAGAGCCTGGCACCCTGGGGTGTCCCCAGTGCCAGACGAGCCAGACACCATCAGGTGAGTGGCCTCTTGAGCAGCCCCCAGCCCCTCCTGCCCTTCCCTAATGCCTGTTAATGAAGCTGCTGATGACTAATTCATTAACTGGTAGCTGGCCTCTGGGCAGGTGATGCCACGAGGTTGCCCAGGCATAGCACCCCGAGGAGGACACGCTGCCCCACATGCCGGGCACCCCAGGGTCCCTCTGCACCCGGTGACAGGGATGGAGCCACTCACGGTGGGTGACTGGGGTGGCACCTGGTTGGCACAGCTTATCCCCGTGGGGGGACTGGGGGAACAAGAATCAACCTTCAGTCCCCTGGCACAGTTCTTGGGGACAGAAGTGACAGCCAGCAGTGCCACTCCACTGCTGCAGGGGATGGGGATCCCAGACAGACCAGAGTGGCATGGGGGGACTCACCCGGGGCTGCCACTCACGGCACACCCCCTGGGGACATCAAACCACCTTCCTCCCCACAGCAGGTCCTGGTCCCGGTGGCACATCCCCCTCAGGCTCCCACGCTGGTCCTCGAGATGAGAAGCCAGAGCAGCCTGGACCCTGGTACTTTGTAGCCAGCCCTGGTGCCACTGCTGCCATCGGCTGCCTCACACCTGTCCCCCTCGTGCCTTATGTGCCCTCCCTGCTGTAAGGATGCTCTGGGGCTGGTGGGGATCAGGGGGGAGGGGGGATGCTCTGGGAATGGTGGGGATCAGGGTGGGGGTCAGCATCTCTCCAGGGGAGTGGGGGGACTCCAGGAGGTGCTGTGCCCACCCCAGGGATCTGCTGTTTTGCCCATGGAGCAGATGCTTGGGTGGCAGGCAGCTGGGGCAGGGGCGGGGATGTGTGTGTGTGTGTCACACAGCCCCCAGCTCCTTTTGGGGTGGATCTGTAGGGGGGTGAGCATAGGGAAATGGGTGTTGGGGTTGGAGGTGGGGGGAGAGGGATGAAAACCAAGACACAGCAGAGGCACAGAGCCCTGGATGGGGACACAGATGGAGCAAAGCCAAGCCCATGTCCCCTTCTTCTTCCCAGCTACTGCTCCCCAGCAGTACCTACCTCAGCCCCAGCCATGGCCGGGGTCTCCCTGCGACAGCCAGCCGGGCACCGTCGGGCAGAGCATCCCTCCCGGCCCCGTGCCCCTCCTGGCCACCACCGCTGCCTGAGCCTGGACCTGGAGGAGCTGAACGAGTCTCTGAGCCGGGCCATGGGGGCTGCCCAGAGCATGAGGTTCACCACCACCCGCATGAGCCGGGCACTGGCCTCCGAGCTGAGGGGCTCCTGCCTCTTCTGAGCGGCCACCAGCCCCTGCCCAGCCCTCCCTGCCCTCTCCGGAGGGTGGGAGGAGGAGGTGGTTGGACCCCCCCACCCTCCATCAGCATCCTCACGCTGGATGCTCCCTACTGGAGCACCAGGGCTGGAGGCATCTCCAGGGTGTGCAGCACCAGTTCCCATCCCCATCCCTCTGGCCCTAGACGTGTGTTGCTTGTCCGTCTGTCCGTCCATTTCCAGCACCTGCCAAGCTGCATGAAGGGGGCAAGACGTGGGCAGAGGTCTCCTGAGAGTGGGACCACCCTGTGGCACAGCCCTTGGCACCATCCTCGAGCCAAGCACTTCTGGGGCTGCTCTGACTTATGTAGGTCCTACTGCAACAGGAGTTGCACCACCCCCCCCCCCCCCCCCCCCCCCCCCACCCCCCCCTACCCCCA
>JAOEGS010102657.1:0-11281 GCA_025447755.1 Corythornis vintsioides
GCTCTCCCCAGAGCACTAGGAGCAGAGGGGTAGGATCACCCCCATGCCCTTCTGCCCCCACTGCTGGGGGTGCAGCCTGGGGTGCCCATGGCTGCTGTGTGCCAGCACATAGGGCCAGCTCAGCTCCAGCTTCTCATCCCCCAGTACCCTCACCCAAGTCCTTTTCCACAGGGCTGTTCTCCATCCCTTCAGCCCCAGCCTGGGCTGGTGCCAGAGGTTGTTGCCCTGAGTCTGGGGTAGGACCTTGCTGAAGATGTCTAAGGCAAAATGCAACACCCTGCAAGCTCCTCTCAGGCCACTCCTAAAAGCTGAGGAGAATATGGGGTACTGGGGGCAGGAAATGCACCACAGACAGGTGCTTAAAGATGAGCTGCCTCAAGCAAGTTACTGCTGAATACATTTGGCACCTGAACACTTTTCCCAGTTTGGCCGGGGTGTGAAGTTGCACTGAACTCTCTGCAGTTCAGCACAGAAGTTGTCTCTCTCTTCTGCAGTCTCTTTGTGGATTTCCTGCAGGGATTGGTATTTCTTATGCAGCTGATCAAAATCCTTCTGCAGAGACGTCATCTACAGGATACAGAAAAGAGGATCGTAAAAAACTAACCTGAGTGACAGAAATTTTCTGTTGTCAGACAGCTCAGGTGAGCAGTCCTTAGATTTACGGAGGGCTGTCCCTGTCTGTTTCCAGATTGGAATAAAAATAATTCACTACATTTTATTGTTACCATTTACAAAACCTTCTGACAAACCATGTCAATGACCCTTTTATAGCTGTTTTTGTTTTTAAAAATAGACTTAATCTACTAGGAGAAAGCAGGAAAACCATTGGCTTCTGTTCTAGGAATTTTTACATGCATCCCGTTGAGATCCTCTGTACTTTAGAAAATATTTTTGGTTTATATTATCTTTGCTCTACTAGTACAAAGGTACATGGTGATTCAGAGGTAACCACAGCTGTATCTGTGTCGTAGGGACATGACCAGGGAATTGAGCTGTGCTGGAGGTCAGGGCCAAATGTATCTCAGTCAGCCCAACACAGCTGTTCTGAAGCACAGAGACAGGTAAGAATGGAGTTTTTCAACCATCCCTTTTGACAGCTGTGCACTACATGGTGAGATACAGTGTGTCCTCTCTTTCATCCTCCTAAAGGTAGGTCTCTGCCACAGCAGGGCTGGAAGCAGACCCCATGCTTGCCACTGGTGTGTGCTGTCCATTTGCTGTCCTGCATGTGACATGGCATTGTTCCTCTGCTGCTCCTGTGCAAGGTAACCAATCGAACGTTTATTTTGGAGAAGCAGCACCAATATACAACACAAGGAACCTAATCCAGCTCTTTCACGGCTGGAAAACACATTGATCAGCCCCATAGCTGGGTTGATGACCTTGGAGTTCCAGTAGGTTAAATAAGCCAAAACCCAGCTAGACAGATAAGTGTTGGTAGGCCAGCAGTAGTTTCAGTTAGCTGTGGTTTGGACAAAACTGTGCTATGTACATGAGGTGAACCTTGTTCCTTCACTTATAGACATGATGACTTCAGACAGGCTGTAACCTGTGGGCTCTTGGCTGTTACTGCTTTTATGGTGTTAACTCAGTAAAACCTAATGTCGAGGGGTTTTGGTGGTAAACTAACTTTGAAAGTTCAGGCAGCCTGTGATTCCAGTAGGTAAGGAGCTTGGGGGATTAGAAGACATTGGCTTTTCATGTCTTTTATGCACAAAGAACAAAGAAATGCCCTTAGGTGAGCTCTACTGACTTTACTGAATCCTGATTCTGCATACAGAAGCATCATGCTATGTTTGTATTTATGGGGTGTAGCTTGAAAACTAGGAACTTATGCTCACCTCCTGAATTAGATCAGAGTATTTTTTCTCCAGTGATTCAAAATCTCTCCTGGGCACAACATCTCCATAGTTTGCTATCATTGTGTTCATCTTCACCTGGGCTTCTGTGAGGTCCTGACGAGCTACTTTTAATGCCAAATTTAACTTCATCACATCTTCACCCTTGACGTCTTTAAACAACAGCCAACGATGAAAGCCCATGACAGTAAAATTGCAGTTGTACTTTTTCTAAATCATCTGTTCCAACATTAGGTCATGTAACCCTACAAGGCATCAGTAAGAGCCAAATGGGTGTAGACTGTGTTATTATTAAAGAACCGCGAGTCCAGGAGTGTATTGCAGTGTGGTCACACTCCTACCCACTGTTCTGTCTCCCCTGCACTCGTGTCCACATTCAAAGGCTCAGGCTTGGTTTTGGTGCATAAAAAGGAGCACTGATAGGGGCAGTCTTGTGCAGATGTGATGGCTACAGCTAGCAAGAAAGAAGCACTGTGAGTACCTGTAACCCAACTGTGCATCAGCAGAGATCAGATACTGAAGGTGTCCCTCCAACCGTAAGTAATCTCTGTGTCAAGTATTTGTGACGCCTGAGTTGTGGACAGACACAAAAATGCCTTTGTGGGCTGGAGTCAGATGTGCTGACAGTTGGCACTGGAGCTGAAAAAGCATAAGGAACCTGTGCACAGGACAGCTCCTGCCTTCAATTTACCTGCAGTGCTAAGCAAGGATGTACAAGAGCACAAGCAATGACTTTGTGAAACACATCAGATTGGGAGGTACCTCCCTGCCCGTTCTCTTTCCTACCCTCCTATAGACTTGTTGGCCATGGATTTATCTAACGTCTTCTAAGAATCAAAGCAGATAGGAAGATAGATCAGAGATACTCTGGGTTTTTTTTCCCACAGTGTTTCCCGTGGGTGTGCATTTGACTGTCTGTGCTGGACAGGTTCCTGGGTAGAGCTGCTCTCTCTACCTTGAGCCTGGCGCCGCATCGCACAGCGCAGATCCTCGAGCTGCACGAGGAGCAGTTTGCGGGCGTCGCGCTCGTCGAGGTAGCGCCTGTGCTCCTCGGCCACACTCCTCTGCAGGTGCTCCACCTGTGGGGAACAGGAGCATGGCATCAGGGGGGACTCTTGGACTGGTTTCATGGGTTCAGACTTGGAAGCAGTGTTCAAAAGGGTATTCCACCTGAGTTTTAGCCTTCAGAGAGTGACTTATATACATTTCACGATCTGAGTCATTTAAGGTGAAGACGCTAAGGGTACAACATTGTAAAAGAGTGCCTGCACTTTTATGTAGGAACTTAAAATAGTTGTATCAGGAAGATATTTATCTCCTCCCCCTTCAAATGTGACATTGGAAGAGACAGATGAGACAAGATACAAGTAAAGATTTCTGACAGTGACAGCACAGCCTGTCCCAAGGGAGCAGGATATTCTCTGGAGTTGGTCAAGATCCAGCATCACTACCATACCAGATGTTCCATGCCAGCATGAATGTTCTCCTGGCACCAAAGGACAAGATCAGATGTATAAAATGCATCCAGCTGTGGTTGGAAAACCTTTGATTCATCACAGTCAAATTTACCTGAGTCTGAAGAGAATTGTTTTCTTCCTTTATGTTGTCTATGAGCTTTAACAACTGTTGTTTCTCTTGCTTTAACATATTTAATTCAGCTTTCTCCTTTTCCTGCAGTGCTAGTATCTTCTGGGTGCACTCCTCAGAGACAGTTGTGACCATATCCTTCAGAGGCTCTAGGGCACGAATCATCTTCTTCTGATGAGCTAAAGAAAACAGAGGTAGAGGTGTCACAGTGAGCAACAAAGCCTGAAGTTTTACTCAGCTAGGCTGTTGGCTACTCTACACCAAACCAGGGCTGGTGGGAAATGGGACTGAATGTGGGGACCTTTTATGACTTGGCCCAGTGAGTGCCTAAGGACTGGGAGTATCTTTTTGGGGATTAAATCCCATTGTTTATCCAGCTGTGCATATGAATTTCATAAGGATTATTACAGAAGGATTTCTGATTTCAGCTTGTGCCATTTATCCTGGTTTGGAAAACAAAGGATGAACAGTATTTCAGTTTGGTTTTTGAGTACTTAAGGTTTTGGTTAAATTATACTGTATTACACCAGAGGGGAAGGGGTACCATGTAAGCACAGGCAGCACATGGAGCTGAAGACAACTGCCAAGTAGCAGTGTACCCTCTTATGGGAAGGCTCATTCTCCAATAAAACAATGATCTGCTTTCTTGTCTCCAAATGCAAGGCTTCATACAACCTCTGTTGTCTATCTAGTCTCCCCATTCTGTAGGTAAGCCTTGACTTCTTCTTTTGCCTTTCTCTTCAGCACGCCTAGTCAAGAACTTGTGCTCTTCTTGGCTTTCTCTGCTGTAACATGTGCTTTTCACTCTCCGCTGTTTCCCTCTGACTTCAATGTTTTTCTTAAAGATAATTACCTGAGGAACCTGGTGACAGGACTTGGGTCCCACCCACTTCCTAGTTACAATTACATGGTAGCATTTGGTCTGATGTCAGCTCCTTGGTGCAGAGCCTTGTTTTTATGACTAAATGGAATTCCACCAAGAGACTAAAATGATCAAAGACAGGATATGGTGTGATTTAGCTGAGACTGTGAGCAAAGCCTCATTTTGTTTGTGAATAACTGCATTATTCAGCAACCAAACCTGTTCATGTGCTCTGCTGAACAGGATAGAAATTCTGATGAATGATGAATAATTTGACTTGGAGGTTTTTTCCCTCCCCAAGAAAACCTGGTAAAAGTACTTAAGTACAAATGCTATGCAACAGATTTTGCATTTTCAAAATTAAAACACACACATAAATCTAAGAACAGGAACTACGTTTCTTGTTACACTTGGGTGTGAATTTCCTTCCCAAGCTATAACTGTACCAAAGGTTTTGCAAAACTCTTTCACTATGATATTTATATCATGGCAAGTGATGGTGAAAAGTAAAGCATTAGTGGAGGGATTCTGTTGCTGTGCTGCATGGTTGCTCAGCTTCAGCTAAGAACACCATGTTAAAACCTCAGCAAACTTGTTTTGGGGCATAGTTTGAGCATTTCACAACTGACTCCTCACCACAAGGGTCTATAAATTAAATGTGACACTATTTTTAATTGTAGCTGCCTAGTGTGTCAGAAGTTAGAGCACAACTGGGTTGGTTGGCTGCCAATATGATTATTTTGTAGTGTGGATGCTTGCCAGTGCCATCTGAGAACATTAGCTCTCTGATGACTTCTCAAAGCTCTCCCCATGCCAAGACAGGATAGACATTCTCCCACTTGGAATGAATTCAGGCTGGGGTGCAGCTCATTGCACATGCAGAATTGCTGGAGGGACCCAGAAGTCTCTGCACCACAAGGGAGTCCACATGAAGACCCAGTGGACATAGCAACCTGAGTGTTAGTTTAATCAAGAAATGGATTTGGCTGTGGGTAAGATCACCATGAAGTCTTACCCTGTCACCCAGCCTTGTCTTAGCTCCCAGCAACACCGCTTTTGTCTCGGATAAAGGTAACAGCTGTAATGATTTGATGGCTCTCTCCTCCACTGTGTTAATTTCCAAATTCTGCTTTAGTACCTTCACATTCATGTGGATTTGCTCCAGAACACCACCACAAAGCCTTAGTGCTCTCAGCACAACCTTAACACCCAGAGGAGCTATGGCTGCAGCTGTATGTCTAGTTCTGTCAGAAGACAAGTAATTGCAAGCAGCCAGTAAGGGCTGCATGTCCCTGTGCTCATCAAAGGCTCTGCCTTCTCTGGTCTGTGCTCAGCTGTGTCTGTGCTGGCTGCTTCAAACCTCTTGCTGCTAAAAGGAGGTATCCAAATATACAGTGTAAGCAGCACAGTTTTAGGACAACTTTCTTTTGTCTCTTCCCTATCACAGACACTTTCTTGAGCAATTCAGCTCACTAAACCAACAAGAAACTTTGCAGCTCTTGATCTTCATTTTTCCTGCTGGGTGAGTTAACTCAGCTTGGAGGTGTCCAGCAAGAGGCAGAGCTGGTGTGTTCTAAGCAGTGAGAGTGCACCATCAGGACTGGGGAAGTGGGACCTTCTTGTTTCCCTGGCCTGATGGTTGGATTAGATCATTGCTTCCTTGGGTGGGCAGGCCAAGCTGATGTCTGTGCTAAGCAGGGAGGAGGATGTCTGGAAATCACTGATAACCTCACCCAGTCCCCAATCCCCTTATCTAAAAGGGGTTGGATGTCATGAAGGTCTCATTAGCAAAGCAAAACTATAATGAGGAAAATGAGTCCTTGATACATAGAAAGGTGGGAGGATCCAAATCTAATCTTAAAAAAAAACCAAACCAAAACAACCCAGCTCCGTTTGTTTCATTCTGAGAGCTTCAAGTACCTTTGCTGCCATTGCCATTTTGTTCCATTGGCATTCAGCTGATTTCCTAAAATAAAGCTATCACAAAAGATACGTTTTGCTCTGGAGTCTCCAGACACCTCAAAGAAAAAAAAAAAAAAAGGAAATATCCTATCCAAGAAGGATGGAGGAGTCAGTAAATCAATGCTTACTGAAAAAAAAGTGTTACAGAAAGTAGTAGAGTATCAGCTACAGCAGGGACACCAGTAACCTGTCTGAGAGCTGCAGGAGAGAAATGTCTGCTGAAGAGTTCTGGAAGGAAACTGATTTAAAACCAGTATGTTTTTAAACAGTGATTAAAATTTACTTATTCATCTGGTTGAAAGATACTGTGCAAAGAAATATTCTTGTCAATAATGAGGGACTGTGATTAGGTAGCCCAGGTAACAGGTTCTGGGATAAAAAATATATATCTTTTAAGAGACTGTCCCAGTAGAAAACTGTTGACATTTGATAGCTGCTCAGTGCCCTGAGTGAAATGAGCTATTGGTTACAGTCTATTTCTAGCCCTCTGTGATTGTTGACAAAGTCCTGGTATCACTGCAGCATCTGAATGCCAAGTAAAGCTTAAAGCACACTGAGGGTGGCCAGGGAACAGCCAGTGCAGTGCCCTGCCCTGCTTTGGGAGTCATTTAGGCTTCAAGTTACTGGAGCAAGTGCATCCAAATATATTTGTATGTTATACTCCACCATAAGTGTGACTGTCCCAGAAAAGCCTTGAGACACTGCTGGTGCCTAAACTGTCTATGGCATGAAGATTTAAGAAACCTCAACTTTCTTAAATTCAAATCTACAAATCTAAAAGACTAACCAAACAACTAAAAGCAAACAACTAAAACCAAACCCCAACAAACCAAAAACCTCCATCAACTTCAGAGAATCACAGAATGATTTGGGTTGGTAGGGACCTTAAAGATCATCTAGTTAGTTCCAATGCCCCTGCCATGGAAAGGTTGCTCAAAGCCCCGTCCAACCTGGTCCTGAACACTGCCAGTGATGGGGCATCCATGACTTCCCAGAGCAACCTCTGCCAGTGTCTCACCACCCTCATGGTAAATAAATTCTTCCTAATTTCTAATCTAAATCTCCCCTCTTCCAGTTTGAAGCTGTTACCCCTTGTCCTGTCACTGCAAGCCCTTGGAAAAAATCCCTCCTCAGTTTTCCTGTAGGCCTCCTCAGATACTGGAAAGCCACAAGAAGGTCTCCCAAGAGTCTTCTCCAGGCTGAAAACCCCCCATTTTCTCAGCCTGTCCTGACAGGAGAGGTGTTTCAGCCCTCAGATCATCTTCATATATGAAGATGAAGATGCATTTCATCTTATGTATGAAAGAAAAGACCTAATGGACCAGAAAGATACTTTTACTAGTCAACATCTACTTAGGATGTTCATCCTATATATGTATCCACACAGCTAAGCTCTGTTAAGAATGTCTCCACTAGTGCAACCACAAGAACTTACCCAAAGTAATTTCATATTCATTCTTTATAGCTGACAGGAGAGGCTTATAGGTCTTGAAGTTGTCTATGAAGAATTCAAAGATATCTCTGTAGGGCTTAGAGAAGAAAGAAAGGTTGAGAAAACATTCAGGGGCACATTTTTCAGCACACAGAGGCAGCTGTTTTGTCCAACACAGTTGCCATCTAAAGTCAGTAAGATTAAGTATAAAAATGCTGCTACTACAAGGTATTTTGCCTCTCCATCTGTGGTTTGCCATCGCAAATACCTCACATGAAGCTGGAGGTATTTGCTTGATGGAGAACAAAGAGAAGCTTTGATCAAGTCTGTCAGGGTGCAGCTCCAAAATGGGAGTGGCATTGTTCAGAAAGAGCCATTAGGAATTCAAGTTACAATATGGATGTAACAATATGGATGCTAAAATTACATAACAAGATCATATTGCTGCTTTTGTTGCCTTTTTTTTTGGTTTGTTTGTTAAGTGGCAAGCTCTGCAGAGCTAAGAGTCTCTGCAGATGTCCTCAGCAGAGGACTTCTTCAGAGAGGATATTCAGACTCCTCTGTTGTAGCTGGGTCATGGGAAGACCTCACCAGCAATAAGTAATGTACTTACATTACAAGGTACTCAGTGTACCTCACTACTAAATGAAACAGAACACGTCATATTTCCAAAGTATAAACACATTTATGAAACCTCTATTTTCTCTTGCCATTAGTCACTCTTTGTTTCCCCCTTTCTCTTTCATCTACTACTTGTTTTTTTCCCCATCACTACAGGATTCCTTTGGGAATGAGAATTTCAATTAATGAGTGCTAAGACAATCAAATCCAGATTTCCCATGGTCTGCATAAATGCTCCAATTGCAGATATTGTCAAAACAGGAGTACCCACTCTGACTTCATCTGTGTCAACTAAAGTGATGGTTCTCAGTGTTTCCATGAGGGGTAGCCTTACTCACAACAAACCCTTCAGGACCTCAGACCCGTTACTAAGAAACCAAGAATTTTGGGGATACTGATCAGGCTCAGGCAGGAAGAGGTGGAGTCCACAAGAAGGTGCGAACAACCCAACAACATGCAGACAACAGCAACCCAACAATCAAATTAACAGTTTCTGCACAAGTTCTCCGGCCTGAGCTGCAAAGCCACTTTTATCCAATACTACCCAGAGGTCACTACTCTTCTCATCTACTTTTTCCTTTGGGTGGCCAATTTGAGCGAAGTAATCCATCTCAGCACATAGTTTCAAATCAAGAGAGCTTTGTATCAGACCTGTAACTTCAGTTCTTGAGAGTTCTCTTTAGTCAGATCAAGAGATTGCAGCTCTTTGTTTAAGTAGGACTCCATTTGCTCCAAGTAGATTGGCTTTGGAACAGGGAGAAAGGCTGGTTTAGTGCTGCAGAGACATGTGGAAACAACAGATGCATGGACTTAGGTGTGTCATATATGTAAGAATGAGTTCATAACAAATCAGCTCAAGGATCTTGGTTTTCTTCCTAGTTCCCATCGCTTCACAGCAGGACTTTGATGGTTGGTTTTTTTTTTTTACTGCAGTACATAGATGTTCTCTCAGGTAAGGGAAAATCATACAACTTACAGTGGACAATTTAAAAATCCTCACTGGAACAGGAGGCTATTCAAGACATCCTGCTATTCCTACTCCTCAGTTTAAGAACTTCATAATGGTTTTTAGTATAAAAAGCCAGGTGAGTGGGTTGTCTGTATCACAAAAGAATAAATACTAATTAGGTTATTCAAAATGGGTCAAGGAGAACAGCCATTTGAAAAGAGAACCAGTAATGCACTATTTTTAGGAGGTTCTAGGTTTCTCAAGAACCTCATCAGCTTCTAGGCTAAGTGTCCATTTGCTGGATGTTATCATCCATTTTTCATCCATATTTAAAATCAGCTAAAATTAAATGTAAAAAGCCCAGCTACCCTTATTAGATCATCCACAACTGTGTCCTGCAGTCTGTCAGATCCATGAGTGCACCAACAGGCTCTGCAACCTCTTCACCCACCCCTGGGGGTTTGGGAAGTGGGCACCCCAGAGGGTGACAGCAAGGATATCAGGGACAGTGACCTGCCCAGCTGGGCACAGTGCCACAGGACTTGAACAAGAATAACAGAGTAGGTCCCTTGATGGTAGCCAGCATCATCCACAGTTGAGTGATGGCCCAGCAAGTCCACAATGATGAGGAAGGTCCAATGTCAAGCTGGGATGTCACCTCAGCAGGCTGTGGTCAGTGAGGTACAAGACACATGGCTACAGCAAGAACCAAAGGTGAGTGAGCCTGAGGGAGAGCTCCTCACCTCTCTTTCTCACACAGCTCTTTTCACAGCACCTGATCCCAGGTTACCCCACTGTTCCATATCAAAACCACTCTTAGCCCAAACACGTAAGGCTGGAGAAGAGCTTGTGGAGCCTGTTGGTGCACTCAAGGCCCTGACAGGATCCCAGACAATGTCAGTCAGTGACAGAACGACAGCATTTTATGGTAATGTTTATACTAAGCATGACTCACTATTACATAAATAATTGACATCTCCTACAGGTTAGTTAGAGCTGCTAGTCAGAACCAGCCATGTCTTCTCCGTTGTGCTGAACTCCTGTGGTGTAACCCAACATCCTTGTTCCAACTAACACTGGAAGAGGTTCTGCTCTGGAAGGTCCTCGTTCCCAAAACCTGCTTCCAGCAGTGTTGGTGACTTAGCCTGTAGCACAGGCTGGGCTTACCCAGGCTGTCTCTCCTCTGGGGCACAGCAAAGGCTGGGAATCTTTTGGATGGTCTGGCTGGATGCATATGCCGGCCATGTGGACCAGTGGCCTCGAGCAGAAAGGTGGAAAGACTGAAAGGAGAGAATCTCTTTGCTGTATCTGAGCAAACTCACAACAAAAGAGCCAAAACCCAGAATACAACTGCCCATGTATGACAAGGGCCAAAACCTGAAACGTTTCTCAGCCTGGAATGACCTCACGTAAAAAACAAGTAAATGTTTTGTTCTTTGAAGAAATCATCTTCCCAGACTAGTGTCATTTGTTAAATGCCTCTGAACAACCTCCTGGTAGCTATTGTTGACTGTGGGAAAGTGGTCCTATCTTTGGGCAGAAAATGGTTTCTTGGTCCATATTGGGGCCACTGGTAAATAAAGCATCACACAAATAACCACAATTTTGCATTAATCTGATGAAACAAACCCAAACCAACAGGTTTCACTTGGGTCTTGTTTCCACCAGTGAGTTTTGCACTGGGGCATGTCCTCCCCAGTAAGGGCAGACTGGGCTGGGTTAACTTACACAGATTACCAGATTTGGATGTGATAAATCAGACTGACCAAACCTTTAAATAGTTAAATGAAAAGCCTCAGAAGTTTAAATGTCCTAATTTCAGTGCAAGCAGCAGGAAGATCCCACTGGAGAAGCAGAAAGATACCTATTTATGGAGTTGAAACTCTCACATTGGTTTGTTGGCATTCAAGTTCTTGGAATACCATCCAGAGAGACCTGGACAGACTGGAGAGCTGGGCAGGGAGAAATTTAATGAAATTTAACAAGAGCAAGTGTAAGGTGCTGCATCT